>JABASK010000042.1:0-49340 GCA_019776465.1 Rambutanura hunanensis | reverse complement strand
TGGAGTGGAGTTGTAAATTTAATCTTAAAATAAGACCTTAAATGGACTTTGGAAATTTTTTGTATGCAGTAGTTTAATAGGTTTGCAAGGAAAATGATCGAGTCTTTTTATTTGGAGGATTGCACGTATTGTTGTTAACTTTTGTGATTTTTTTTAAAAATTCACAATACTTATTGTTTCTTTTCCAAACAGATTTTTGAAAAGTTCGAATTTTTAACAAAAAAATTTTTTTTTCTTGGCCGAAGCGAAACGTCATCTTACTCCGGTTCCGTTGCAAATGTCCCAACAACGCTTTTGATGTTTACATAATTTGAGATGATATTTGATTTAACAATGCGTTTAGATAAACATAACTGTTATAGAATCGCCGACGTCTGGAATCGAATTAAAGCAAAAAGCTTTCTATTATTTGTATCCCGTATTTACTTTCATGTTTGTTCTTACCTTGTTCAGTAAATTGAAATCAACCAAGGATATATTTATACTACGAGATCGA
This sequence comes from Rambutanura hunanensis, assembly GCA_019776465.1. Classification (NCBI taxonomy): domain Eukaryota; kingdom Metazoa; phylum Arthropoda; class Collembola; order Poduromorpha; family Neanuridae; genus Rambutanura; species Rambutanura hunanensis. The sequence continues at coordinate 48,844 of JABASK010000042.1, read as the reverse complement.
CTCGACTGTTTTTGCTCATTTACGGTTCGTTAGATTCATGAAGTTGTAAGATTCATATTTGCTCTTTTTCTCTTCCTGGTTACTATATATATGTGCTGGCCTAGACATTATCTTCAAAAAGGCTTCAACTTTCTTCAACGTAACAGCGGATGAAATTCTCAATGCTCAAGTTCCCATGAAACACTTCCTGGTTATAGATGAAATGGGAAAAGTTGCAACTGCTACACCCGCCTTTAGCGGTAAAAACTGCTGTGGGATGATGGTGGTTAGTCCTTAAACCACACAAAATGATGAATCTCTCTCGAATAAACTTAAATTGTGTCATGTGTATTTTTACACTAGTTGGTACTTGGCAGAGCCTAGAGTAAGTTTTCTAACAAACAGACCATTTTTCGTGTAGAAAAAGCATGCAGAGCAAACAGGGCGGTAGAATTATGATTTATGGAGTTGGAACATGGCGCACCTGTTCCTTGAAGAGTAATATTTCATTATCTTGGCCCAACTCCTCACTTAGAAAAGCGTTTTGAGGCGTGTATTTGTAAAGATCAATAATCAATTTGAAGAAAATTTGTCTTTCGTTTAATTGTTTTTGTTTGAAAAGTGAAAATTTGTCTAATTTTATTTAACTGCTATGTTTTTGGACGCAATTTGAATAAGGTGTTCAGGGTTCCCTTTTCTTTTGTGGATTCTGGGTATCTGGGTACTAATTTCCTTCCAAGAAACTTGATAAAAATAAATCCGAAAAAAATTTATTGAAAATTTGGATGATACAAAAAAGTTGATCAAAACAGTTTTTTTTGGACCAAGAAAATTTTTTTCCAAGATTTGGATGATACAAAAAAGTTTATCAAAAAATTTTTTTTGTACCAAAAATTTTTTTATTGAAGATTTGGATCAACGTATACATAGTCCCCAGTGGGGATTGGGTGATGGGGATTTTGGGGTCAATCTCCGGGTAGAGCATAGCGATTCTGGGGTTTTTGGGGCGACCGAATAGATAGGACAATAGAATCATTGTTTACTTTTTTAAGCGCGAACCATTTTTTCTTAACTTACTATTCTTATCACGCTGCTAAAAGTCGCAAAAAAAATGGGACGAAGCGCCGAACCTCGAAATACTAAGTATCAGATAAACTTTTGTTTAATATAGAGAATTTCTCTAGGGCTTGTAAGTGAATTTTTGTTTATATTGAAAGAAAGAAGAGGGCGGGAATCAATTTTAGTATGTCCGCCTGGGGCACGGAAGTTTCGAAGCTCTTTTCGTAAAAAAATATGGGCATGTGAAAATGCTGGAATAACCTGCAGCAGGTGAACGGTTTTTATGCTGCAGCGTTTTCTTTTGTTAAAACGCAAAGGTTCCCCTGCCTTAATCTTAATTCAAATCCATTGTTTATTTTTTTGTGGTGGATGATGATGATTACTTAGACTTACGGGTGACGAGTCTAGGTTGTTTCCCGGGAAAGGAAGCAGGTTGATATTCGTGCATTTTTTCATGTGGATTGGCCAAGCAGAATGTTTTCCGTGTTTTTTTTTAAATTAACTCGTCGGTATTGAAGAATATGATTTAATTCAGGTTACTAACGAAGAGAAAGCCGATCTAGTGAATTTTTGGCTTTTTGTGTACGTAATGGAAGTGGAAGTTTGGACATGGTGGCACGTTAACACCTGGGGGGAAATTGGATACCGAGACTGTAGACCGAAGGAAGTTGTTGTATAGACGGTGAAATGTAGTATGGGTCGGGTGTAATATTCGAACAAGCCTCCATCTTCTTGCTTTGATTGCTCATTGCTTCTGGCCTAATTGGTTTTTGAACTAGAAGAATAGAATCAATAGGCCTCTTGTGTTCTTTTGGTTGAAGTTAAGCCTACTGGAAAGTATATTTACGTTGTATGGATTTTATAATCACATCATTAAAAGTCTTTTAACAAGAGAAATTTTGAAGTTTCCTTCGGATTGAGTTTGGAGATTGCCTTTCTTACTTACCTTCCTTGTGTGTAATATTCTTTATGGCTAAAAAAAATAAATGACTGATGGATGGATTTTCTACAGTCTATTGGCATTGACTAAGAAGCAGAACAGTACTTGGGAAGAAGATGAGTTGGTGCCATCGGTGAGGTTGTAAGATTCAAACCATTAATCTTCATCAGGAGGGTTTTTGTAAAGAGTCAAACACTTTAGAGAGCCAATTGGTTTATTAAGAATCCGAGAGTTTAATGTTACTTTTACGGTAACACAATAAGCTTTTGAATTTTGAATAAACTAACTCGATATGCCAAGAATCACCGTGGCGAAGACAGAGTAGTTAGATGAGAAATTTGTAGACCCGACTGTGATATTAGCAGGTAGCGGGAAATCACATGGGATTCAGGCATAACCTGTATGGCAACCTCTGGTGGTTATTCTTGCGTGTGTGTGCGGTTTGGAATTTAGGACCTAAACGGTCCATGGCATCCACCGCTTAATTGTGACTATTATTTAAAATGTGAAGAGATTCAAAAGTTTTTGAACGCCTTGAGTCACCTGTGTTTCTTTATGAGACGAACATAACACCATAGCATTTTTTGAATGAAGCAGGTTGAATGAAAGTAGTTTTTGTGTTGGGGAAGGTGACTGTTTTGGGTGGCATGGCCTATTTGTATGTTGTTTGCGTTTGTTTTTTCTATAAAATTATCTTTATCTTATGCCCGAAAACTTTTTCTGTTTTTGTGTTCTGCTTGCTTCTTTTGGAAAATGGAACGAAGAGATCGATTTTTCCTTTTGCAGAAATTTCTAGCTCGTGTCGGATGTCGGGTTCCTTGGAGTATTTGGAAGTGAGACGGGAGTTTTGCTTTCACTTTGACTTCCTCGAACTCCACTTCAATATCCTTTACCACGTTAAGTGAGAAGCCATAGCTTGGTGTATGGCGTTAACAATTTTTCTTTGAAAAGCAATGAAGGGAACTTGTCAAAAACTACAATAAGTTTTGGACCTTCACAAGTCAAAGTCGAATTGATTTCGTATGCAAAAAAACTGGATTCGAAATGAAATTTATTTTGGGGAGGAAATAAAATATTTTTTTGGGAAATTGAACTTTTTTTTTACTCGTCTTGAACTACCTATACTACATACGATGGGATAAGATGAGTGATTGCGATTTGTGGGCGGGAGTATAAGTCACAGGTTTCAAATCCCACGCGGTCGGCTGGTTGCCTTTACCCTTTCACGATATTAAAATTGGTTCATGAAAAAGTCATGAGGGAGAAATCAAGCGGGAAAATAAAGATTTGAAATTGAACTTTCCACCGAGTTGTGGTCAGTGGAGAGAAAAAAGGAAAGGCGATGGAGAAAAAACCGCTGAAAAATCGAAGGCAACCGCTCAATCTCGTCAATCCTTTTTTTTAAGTTACGTGCGGAATATATAATATGACTACTTTCATTTTGATTTCCAATAACATTCAAATTTTTGTGATTTTTGAAGTAAACTTGAATTTTGACTAAGGTGACATGACAAATTGGAAAGGCGAAGGCGTGTCCATTATAAGAGAAAAACATTTTTTTTGTCTCGTCCGCTTCAGAAGCTCTCGACCATATTTTTTTTCTGAAAAGAAAAACGTGGTTATAAAGGAAACGAAATATTTTGAAAGGAAAAATTTGTAAAAACAAGATTTCGTTTCTCTTCTTGGAAAAATATTTTCGGGGACTGGACTGATGAAAAGGTGAAGTTTATAGTGTTGGTTTGAGGTTGAACTGCTGTGATACGAGATTGTGTAGAAAATACAATGCAGCAAATGTACTACCTGGAGAAAGTGGAAAAGCTTATCAGCCGAACGAGAATGTGTTTTCTTTTTTTATGGAACTTTCTCCGGTAGATTGTCATCAGTTCTTCGTTTTTCCTATTAGGAAGACCATTTTCGTTCGGTTAGAAAAAAAACCTCACCGACTCATTGTTCTCGAAGATTCGATTCCACTTGACTTTCTCTTTTTTTTTACTTCGAGCAAGAGTAGGGTTCGGAATAAAGAATTTCATATCAGGGACTTTACTGTTTTTTCAAGGAAGTAAAGAGAGTAGTGGACAGAAGGCAAAGGAAGAAAACAGTGTATAGAAATCTCATCAAAAAGATATTTGTCTTTCAAGTCATGAAAAACTGGAAGCAAAAAATTTTAGAGTTTTTTTTTTGGGGGAGAGAGGTGGGATTTCATTGAATTTTTAGAAAAAAAAATTGTGAAATGCGGTTGACACGATTTTTTTGAAATTCTATTGAGGTTATTGGGGCATTAGAGCGTAGAGAAGTAATGGGAATTTTTGAATAGTAAAAGGGCCATATTATTATCATGAGTTGAAAAGAAGTTTTTTTATTTTCTTGTGGTTTTCCCAAAAGTGTCAATGGGGATTTGGGTCACGGGGAAAAAGTACTTTAGGTTAGGGGGTATTTGGTTGCCATTGGGGTTTGGTCAATACCTTGTCTCCAGAAGAAAGTACTGTGAGTAAAAGTTTCTGATGCCTTTCACTTCTAAGGTTGAGTGGACATGAACTTTATTTTTGCCTGTCTGCCCACCCTGACATCCAATAACTTCCGAAATGGGAATGAGAATGCTCTGAGACAGTCATCACCCTGTCTACTTTACTGTTACTTTGATAGGTAATGTCAAAAAATAAAAAAAAGGCTTGACCCCGGGACAAGAAAACCCGGGGTTTTTAGTTAAGGAAAGCCAATTTGAATAGAAATTTGAGCCTTACTGTTTGTAAGTCAAGTGTGGTTTTGTTGAGGTTAAACAATAAGTTTTGGTGTTAGAAAGGAGGACTTTGAGTGGGGCGATAAATCAGGATTTGATGTCGTAAGGCCTCCCGGGGCCTTTACTCCGTTCGTCTTTTCCCGTCCCGGCCTCCTTTCTTTCCTAAGGGAGACCCTTCTCCAAACTGAAATGATTTTGGTTGACACTTCTGGCTCTTCTTCGTAAGACAATTCATGTTGACAAGTGGCAAATGACTCTAACTTCTCCTGGGGATGAGCCTCCTGCTGTTTTTATTACATTCCAACCTAAACGTAACTTTCTCCCTGGTGGTGTTTTTGCGAAAGTTTGACTTTCACCCTTGCTTCCTTTCACCTTTAGAAAGACAGATGAGGAGGCATTAGGTTTAAAATAATTTTGAGACAGCATGAATTTTGAGCATGAAGAAGAAGGTAGAAAGTTTAGTAGGTAATTTAAATGCTTGGGGTTTGTAACAGTAAAATTAAAATTTGAAAAGAGACAGATGTTTTTGTGTTTTGTGTATATTTTTTTAAAACTGTTTCTTAGTCATTTTTTGGCATAATTTTTTTTAGACCGGGTGACGTGCAGAAATTAAATGTTATTTTTCTAAGTAACCTGGAACTTACAAAAATGATTTATCTTTTTACGGTCTGCTAATACTAGGAGCACGCGTAAGGCTTTTCGTGACTTTTGAGCCGACGAATGAGAGTGTGTTGATGAGTTTGAATTTTAATGTAGAAATTAACGCGAGTAGTGTTTAGTACTCTGGGTGGTTATGACGATGAATTTTTTTTACTATGAACTTTTGTTAGGTTTATGGAACTGGCAAGGCACTCTCTATGCATAGAAAATGTAGAAGATGAAGAAAAGTTTTTGGGCGCAGAGAAAGTACAGAGCGTGAAAAGGAGAAAGCATTTTGTATGCTTCTCTCCTACTCTCTTTTGCACTTTCACTACTTTTTTGAGTGTGAATGGACCCTATTCAAAACCTTCCACGTGTAACTGACGGCTTTCCTATCTCCTCATCCTGATCAATTCTCAAGAGGTTTTAGGTCTGTAGAGGATTTTCTAGTGGAGAATATTCTAATTTACTTTTCCGCTTCTTTTGGACGAGTAGTACAAAAAAGAAGTGAAAAGTCTTTTTTAAACGGGGAAGCGAGCCTTTATAGGAAGATATTTGTAAAGTAGGGAAAATATTGTCGTGAATCGAATCTTATGTGAATCCTCTTATGGTACTATAAACGAGAGGCAGGATGGAGTTTTAAAATTTACCAGTAGTATCTCTTGAGTGTAATTGGGTTTTAGGAAAGTGTTAAAAGGAAGTCGAGAAACATTTCCTAAAGAACCAAATCCTGGAAGTGTAAACCGAAACCGACAACGGTCTTTCGGTTGCTATCACTTTGGTGTGTAAAGTAAACGAAAGGACGATTTTCCTTGTGGAAGAAAGTGAGGGGTTTTTGGCAGAGATTAGGTCATTGGACTGAAGAAGGAGAAAAGTGAAGGATTCTATCAAATTGATTTTAAATTGGAAGGCCCTGCGTGTCGACTGTACTACTTGCTCGCTCTCTTTACCAAAGGAAAAAGGATAAAAGGAGTTAGATTTGAATTTTTATTGGTTTCCGTAACTTATTGTGTGAAATTTGTGTGGGTGGCAGAGAGCAAAAGAGGCGTAGAAACGAAAAATTAGTCGTACTTGGGTTTAAAATTTTGATACGGTTTCACTTTCAGTAAATACGAAAATAGGATAACAATTTTGAATACAGTGAAAGTTTCAACTGTTTTTTTTTACACTTTTCAGATGTGAATGCCCAACAACAATCATTTCGAAAACGACCGGAAAACCTGGAAGTAAAATTAGGTGAGACGGCTGAATTTCGATGTGAAGTAGATAACCAAGCAGGCGGAGTGCAATGGACGAAAGGAGGATTTGCACTTGGTAAGTACAAATTTTGACTAGATATTGTCGACATAAAATTGAAAAAAAAACTACTGTGAATTTACGTATCTTGAGTATCGAAATATTTCAAAGCACTTGTAGCACTCTTCGTTTTTGTAACTTTTACGACGGATTTACCTTTTAGTGGAAAATTGTCGTTTTTTTTGAAAATATAGGAAACTAATCGACACAACCACTCAGGATAACCAGTATTGCGGTAAAGGGGGGATCTAATGCCTCTGCTTGACATTTTACCACACTTGGGTTTATAATGGAACTGGTGTAAAGTGGAAAGTCATTTTAACACGGGAGTTTTCATAGGACATATGTTATGTTAAGAGAGTGAAAGACCTACTTAAGATTCCTCTTACTACACGCACACTTTAAAAAACAGCTAGGAACCTATCCGAGTTGGTGGCATTTAATGTTACCTTATATTTCAAGAGTGTTAAAAAGTAAGCTAAAGGTAAAGGAAATTTAAAAGGGTGTTTTTACTTTGAGGTTTTTATAGTTACGTTCACTCCCCTTTCACTTTGGTCACATTCATTTCTATCTTGCGCTTTTTCCCTCTGAGATTCTTGTCCTTGGATGGAGCACATATCTCGAGTGCTGAATTTTAAGTGCGAAATGCAGGACAAAGGTAAAGAGCTTATGCTTGTTACGATTTTAAGACCAGGAATAATTCAACTGTCAGATTTGCTTTAGTAGACGCTCGACGAAACGATAAAAAAAATAGTAGGAGAAAGTCCTAGACGTACTCGACACTAGACACTAGACGTACTGGGAAATGAAAAATTAATAAACAGCTAAAAATACAAATTCATGCAAAACAAAAGAATTTTAAGTTAGCTAGTATTTAATATTTTAAGAAAAAAATTTAAAAGTTTATTTGAGAAATCTACGGTTTGATTTCTTGTCTTCTGAAAATATCAAAATAGCAATAACATCCTCCTACTATTTTGGAATTTAAAAAATTTGGAATTTCACCTTAAGATGGGCATTTTATTTTGACAAGTGAAAGGTATAGAGCAACTTTCTATTGTTATTGTACGGAATGGAATTTGAGTTTAGGAGAAGAAAAAAAACACGATTGTTAAAAAAATACTTTCTCCTTTTTTCTGGCGGAAAACTGTTGGGCCTCCTCGTTCTCCTCCTTAGCATGTGAGAGAGTGGAGCCTTTAGTATTTCCCGGTGAATGAAAGTGGATGGATGGTTTGAATTCCTTATTTTCTAAAAAGGATTTGAGGTTAAACCTTGAATGAAAAAAAGGAGACCGAGAACCTGTCTACAATCCGTGTGTGTAGGAAGGGAAGCGTGTAGAGTAATATTTTAAGAGACGGACATGGTTGGAAATTGGAGAAAGTTTTTTGAAGTGGGGGGTGTGACACGGATCCTTTTCTATTCCTACTCGTGTCAGATGAGAGAGACCTACTAGATCTAAAGCAGTCCTGGATGGATTCTTAGAAATGGACGAGAAGTGTCTGGCAGTCACTAGGGGCAAAGGGAGGTCATAGGGAATGTTCAAACAAAGGACAAGCTCTGCTCCGGCTCTGGTTCTAGTAGTATGAGGTAGGGCTTCGTACGAAAGAGTAGAACTTCATTTCCAGGATAAGGAAGGAAGATCTTGTTTTGCTTTGTCTTTCTCCAATCAATTTCTTCGACGTTCTTTTGTTCCTTCTCTCTCTGTTCAGTTTTAATTGGACTTTCTCCAAACTTTAACTTTCACGAAAATATAGGACTCGAGTGGGTTATTCTAAATGGGAGAAAGTTGGGCGCGAGAAGGCGAATTAAAAGCTGGCTTGGGATTTCTTGTGGTGACATTTTGTTTTGTAAGGGATTTTTGTGTAGTTTAAATTCCCTGATTTTTTTCTCTCTCGGTCCTTTTATGTCTCCTCATCCTATAAATAGAGAAAGGATATAGTTTTTATTTTGAATGGGTTGTTAAGCAGTTGTAATCGGATATAGCGTTGTTTTCAATTTATTGAAATAGAGAGAAAGAAGGTACTTTTTGAAGTTAAGAATAAAAGAGGTGGTTGCTAGGATATAGAGAGGTTATATATAAAATCCAATTGGATCGGATTACATTGAGTTTTTGTTCAATTTGTAAAGGTTGTTGCTTCAATGGGTTTCGTATTCCCTGTCTTTAAGAAGAAGAGAAAATAAGGAAAGTTATTGAGAAGTACTTTCGTATAGAGGCCTTCTGGTATTAAGTATAGGGATATGGAAAAAGTATTAGAGCTAGCTGAGTTGTGCTACAGAAAGGCTTTACGAGGATAAAAGGTGTGCTGTTTAAAGTTTTTATAAGTTTCGATTTAATTTTTAATGTGGTGATGTGGATTTTTAAATCTTAAATTTTGGGCTATTTTTTAAAGAGTGGGTGGAGAAAGAACGAGGGTGGGATAATTGAATCTTGACTTAATTTGTTTGAAAGTTTTTTTTTTGTTGTATAAGTTCTGTTAATCATCTTCTTTTAAGGAGTTGAGTCAAAAAAAAATTAAATGTCATTTCACGGAGGATGGATTTAGAGGAGAAGGCTCTGAGATTCAAATGAAAAAGTTTGAAGAGTTTGGTTGGCGCTTTGCTCTGCTTTGAAATTTGAAATGGTAAGGGCGAGTTTACAAGTGCTGGAAATTAACTCTGATAGACTTAAGGAGACCAAATTTCCATTTGGAGATTCATAAAAGAAGAGCCAGAGAGAGAGAGTGTCACAGTAGGAGGATTTCCTTTGAGATCAGTCTTCCATGAAAAGTTTTTGCCAAGTCATGGAGTCAAGAGATGAAATTGGCACAAAAAAGTTTTAATTTCTTTAACTCTAGAATGAGTGATTGACCTTTCTTGTCGTTTTCTTATTTTGGCATAAAAGTAGATGGGCGGAAAAACAATAGCGGGGAGGGTCAAGGTGAGGTTTTGACCTAAGCATCAATTTTTTACGAAACGTTTATAATTCTACTCGTGGAAGGACATTTGTTACATTTTAGAGCTGTTGTGTAAAGTTTTGTTCATGTCGATTGTCGAATGAAAGTTAATATGGTATTTGTCATAGGTTCGCGGTAATTAATGAATGTTCGATTTCCTTTACTATTTGGGTTTCATTTTCACACGTATTTTGTCTTTTGGTTTTACTTGGTCGATGACTTACATATTTTTGGCTCGGGCGGAAATAAGTACACGCGATTCGCGTGATTTGAAAATTGACGAGGGTTGCGTGCTGTTAAATATAAGTATTCAATCTCTTCCTGTCTAAAATCAAATCTATCGGCTTGGAAACACAATAGAGACAAGTTGAAAGTGAAATGATATTGCAATTGAGAGTCGGCGAAAATTTGAAAGCAATATCTACCGTGATTTGATGTTTTGATATTGAGGACTTTTTGGTCAATGATTAGAGCCTAGAGGTCAGTGACCTTCTGCAAGTTTTGACAGCATAGGAGGAGATAAGGCTTAAACGTTCTCATAGCTTTTCCGTTATAATTTATGTTGTGGGAAAACCACTTTTTATTTTATTTGCTGAAAATGCAATATTTTTAAGGACGTGCACGTGTGAAAGATGGCAGGCAATACGTAGGGTTTTGTAATAGGTATTGAACATTGCAAAATATTTTAACTCAGGTTTACGTAATCGCAAATTCTAACATTTTTTATTTAATTTCTGGAATGAAATTTTGAAAGTGAAGATTGAAACGGAAAAAACGGTGGTTATATGTGGGAAAGTCATGTTTTTCATCTATCGTATACTATCTTTGTTTGAATGAGTTATATTGGAATTTGGTATGGCATGTCAGTATTGAACGAGAGTGCAGGAAAAAGCATAAGGTTTTGCAGAAAATCATTTCATCGTGAATAACGTTAGACGAGCTCTAGTTTCTATTCTACCTCGGGGTAAAAAGTGATTGTAGAATGAGCGTTAGAAGCATAGGCATAGAGCGTAGCAGTGGATATCATAATGACGAGGAAGTGGATCTCCTTCCTCTAACTCCCTTCGGCATCATCAAGAATTAATGTAGAAAGGCACCAGTAGTGAAATCAGGGAGTCAAGGGATTTCACTATTAGGTTCTCTGCTCCTTCACATAATGAAATTATGTCAGTTCCATGCTCACTACTTATTACAAACGTCAGTCACACCACATGGAAAGAGAGTCGTGGAATCGTCCATTTCATTTCAATTGGAATTATTTAAAAAAAACTTATGACTAAACCGCAAATTTTCTGACTGAATAATGGAAAAATAATAAAGTTGGAGGCTACTTTCAAGCAGGCCGTGGAATTAAATAATGTGGGTTTGAAATGAAGGAGATTTTAGGGGTTTTCAGAGTGAAATTAAAACGAAGGGATTTTGGAGTTCATGTGGTAAATTTCTAGTATGGTGGAGTACAGTAGAATAGTGGAGATTTTATTTAAATTTTATTGATGGCCGAGTCCAGGTGGAGGTAACGATGGGGGCTATTAAGAGCACATTGGCAAAATTTGAAGGTTTCGAAGAACTACGAGCTGTGTAACTACTTTAAGAGACACTACGTTTGGGGCCTTGGTCTAGTTTGGTGAAAGTAAGCAAACTTTCGTCAGTAGGAAAGCAATGGGGAACTGCTGTTGTCACGAGTACTTCAAAAACTGTCGTTTTTTTTCTTCAATTTTTTCGGAAAAAGTGAGGGGATATTAAAAAATGTGTATTACGGAAAATATTGACAACTCCTCTCTGCCATCAACTATATGCGTCTTCGGGTGACATGAAAGATAGATAGAAGCATTAGGCACGTGGGACATATAGGACTTGGTGGTAACGTTTATGGTTACGAAAATTTCACATGTGCCTTTTAACGGTTTTTTGAATCAACTGTAATTGAATCTTGTTTATTTTGTGTTGAAATTGAAAATGTTCGAAGTAAAGGAAAAATGATTCTGAATTTCTGAAATTTTTGGAATTTGAATTGCTTGGATTTGATTGAAGTTTTAATAAAATGGGTGAAATTCCATTATTGGTTCTATAGTGTGTTGACCAGAATAGAAAGTCTGTAGAAAGCAGGAGCATGTCGAGAGTTCTCTTTTTTTTTGCATTCCATGCATTTTTGAATTATGAATTATGATATTAGCTTTTTCCGGATTCTCTTCGTCTAACTCGGCTGGCCTTTCCTCTAGAAATAGTGAAGGTTAGTAGTAAAGGAAGTATAAAGCAAATGGAAATGGTCCATTTGCTTTCTCCGCACTTCCCTTCCTTACACATCGTGGTTTCCCAGTTATGAGCCGGATAATGATGAACTTCAAAGTTTTCGGGTCAAAATAACTTTACTTTGCAGGAGATTAAGTGAAGAGAATTTTAATCCACAGAAATGAAATTTGAACAGCGGCGTCGAAACCAGAAAGATCTACAAGGAAAAAGAATAATTAAAAAAATTAGAGAAAATTGAAAACTTGGAAGTTTTTTTTTCAAATTGAACGGAAAATTAATATTTATTTTTGAAATTAAAAATAGGTGAGGCACCCAGATTCATCATGCAGTTTAAAATGATGTAGGAAGTATAAAGAGGAAATAATAAGTTTTAAGCACGAATTCATTCATTTGAAGTCTATTTGGTTTGAAACGAACCACAAGAAATGAGGACTTGAACTCATGTTGCCTCGAGTTAACCGATAGGGAAGATATACAGAAATAGTATATTCAGTTCCGGAATACTTTGCCAAATTTATCCCTTTGTGGATTCCGACTTGTGGCCAAATGCTTCCATGACCTTACTCTGTGTATATGCAGTCTGCGCAAGTAGAATTTAGTAAAAAAAAAGCATTGGAAGTATGTGGCTTAAGCCTATAAACGACCCGGGAGAGAAAGTAGGTTCGGAAAAATGGTTACAAAAAGGAAAGAAATTTCGGAATAAAAGTGGAGAAAGTCCTGAATTCTTCCTGTAGTAAGGGATAATGGTGTGAAGTCAAAGCGCCTTTCGCTTTCACTGTTTTGAGACTTATCTTGGCAGTTGGAAGAGTTAGAAAGTCATTTCTAATCCTATTCTCCTCATTCAAGAACTGTAATGCCGAAAGGGAGTTGCTTTGCTATGGAGAGATCAGAGAAATTATTCGAAATGTGACTATTATTCAAAAATTGTATGAAAAAGAGGACAAAAACGAAAGAAAGTTTTAAGACAGGACAAAACTTTAAGATTTTAATTCAAAGTTCGACTTCAAGAGAGAGAAAGAGAGTCGTCGAGGTTTTTGGAAAAACCTTTTACACTTGACTTAAAACCCACAAAATGGAGACAAACATTAAATTCTGTGGCCTAATTCATTTCTAATGCTCTGCTCATTAAGTAGAACTTCTCTACTTTTTAGAATAACACAGAGGGATGGGTGAGTGAGTGAAAGAGATTTCATTAAAGTTTCCTTGTAAAGTTTTGTCGTGGGTCCTTGGAGTGTGTGTGGTTTTCGTAAAAGATTGAATGGGAATTGGTGGGTGGGTCCATATGCCTCAAATGGTGAAAGCGCGAAGCCTAAAGCTTTTTCCTTCATTCCCTTTCTTTACTTAATGACGGTGACATTAGGAATCGCGTCTCTAGCCAAACTATCCTCATTTGAAGAGATTTTCGACCATTTTTGAAAAAGAACTTTTTCGGTGGTAGTTACTTGGAAATACGTTATTCCCGCTATGACGCAAAGAAGACGAGAAAGATTTGGACGAGAGAAAGTTGAGGGTCTTTTTAGTTTGTGAAAACAAGTTTTTGTAAGTTGCTAGCAGTAAATTTCAATAGAAAGCCTAAAATGGAATATTACAAATCTTAATTAAATTTACGAGTAATTGAGTCTTTCTCTAACGATTTTCGTCTTGGTAAAGTTTTAGAAGTTTTCTAAAGAGAGAAATGTGAAATGTCTCCATTGTGTATGGAGGCGTTGTTGTTTAGTACTTCACGTAGATGAGTTGCTACGCAACGACGACATTTTAGAGGGTTAATCAAGTTTTTGGAAAAACAATAGTGATGGTAAAAGGAAACGAATGTAATTATCAATGGGTTCGTTCAATGGTGTGACACGAGGTCATTTAGGCCTTTAAGTTTTAACTACCTCGTCCTCCTTCTTTGAAAATGAGTTTTGGTTAAGTTGGAAATTGTTAATTGGATAGTGATATTTTGAAGAGAGTACACAGAGGGACAGATGGTCGGTCAATCGGTATACGACTTCAATTTCATGTTAAAAAACTTTTGGTATTGGTAAAGCGTTAAAAGAAAAGTCTTGTTTTTTTTGTCTCCAGTTTGGGAGTCTCTAATGGACATTTCGTCCTCCAAAATAGAGAAACTCTTTCCAAATCGAATTTTGCCGCCTGAGCTCAAAGTCCAATTAAAGAGTCGATCCAGGAGGTTTTAGGTCGAGTTTTCATGGAGGAAACGCGGGGACATTTTATGGGGTCGTCAAAACTTTTTTTTTGGAGAAGAGGAGCAAAGTGGAGATTAGTTTTAGTTTTAGTTCTGGGTAAACAGAATACACTATCACTGTGTTGAGAAAGACCAATTTTCAAAAGGCTTGGTCTTGACACAGAAAAAAAAGTTTTTAAGGAAATTGAACCAACGTAATTTCCCAATAATTGGCACTATTTAGTCGCGTTTCGCGAGCAATTGAAAGGCAGAACTAGAAAACGTGCTGGTTGGAATGGTCATGGTCTAAAAGATTAAAATTCAATTCGAAGGAAGGCGAGGCATGAGAGAAAGTCGCTAGGGACGATTTTGTAGGCTCATTTGTGGTGTGCGCTCTTTTTTGGGAGTATTAGTTACAGCAGAGTAACGTTGGCAGAGTGGTTGACCACTAGTATTTTGCTCTAGAATTGGTCAATTTTCGAAGGCAAAGTAAAATTGAAAAGAAGGTTTCACGATTTGTGCACAAGTAGTCTCTAGAGAGAGCAAGAACAAGGAAAAGTTAATGAAATCAATGAAAAAAGTATTTTCTAGAGCATACGCTATAAAATTCTAAGAATTTTTGTTTTGAATTTGATAATTTCAAAGAATAAAAAAAAGAGGCGTTACAAAGTAAAATGGAGTTATTTTTGTTGAACTGGGGTGTAGGGCTGAAGTTTATTGTATTGTGTTGCTCTACTTTTTTTTTTACTTTAGAATTTTATGAGTGTCACAAAGGCAAGATGAGGCTTGTTTCTTCGTTGAACTTTTAAAGCTTTTTTTTTTCTTGGTGGTTTATCTATAGATAAGAAAGCTTCTTGTGGTTTTTTGGGGATAGAACGGAATTTAAAGTCTGTCTGGTTCAAAAGTGAAAGTCAAAAGGAAATATGTGAAGAAGGAAGGGCGATGGCCTGGGGATAAGTTGAAAGAAAGCGAGAGATAAAGTTGGAAGATGGAGAGACTTTGTGGTAGAGTAGAAAAGGACCATTTTTTGTCCGTCTATTTGTCACAGAAGGATATAAAATGAACATTATTTGGCGGGAGTTGGACTTTGTAGTTTATTTTTTATTTGAAGTAGAGTCCTGCTCCGTAGTGGGATATAAGTTGGGGTTGATTTTTTGTAAAAAAAAAAAAAAAAAAGCTATAGCTAATAGGGTTTTTATATCACATGATGTCCAACTAGTTATTTTTTTCAGGTGAAAAAAAATTCAACCTTAACATTTGTGTTTGGCGAATTTACCTAACATTCGAGTTTGGTAAGTTATGTATTGTTGGTGAGTTAAAGTTTAGACAGTTTAAAGTTTTCGAATTGGAAAATCAAAATTAAAGAATTGAACAGAAAAAGGTTTTCATGCAGAATATTTGATTTTTCAGGAGAAAAAAAGAATTGTTTTCAAACCGTAAAAATTGTACCGAAACTAAGCAATAAATTTTAATATTCGTTAGGATTTGGAAATTGGCCAATTATAGAGTAAATTTTCAGACTCTTTTGAGGACATTAACCTTTTGAGTTCAATTTCGTTTTGAAGAGCAGGGTCTGTAGCATTCAAGGATCATGGAAAAGTGGAGAAAAGTAGGTAGTTGTACTACTTGTAAGGAATAGATAACATCCATCTCTCAACATTCGTAAGGAGGAAGAAACTTAAAGACACAAACTTTAGTTTAGTGTTCCTTCCCGGAACAAAATGGAGTTTTACGATAACTTTTTCTTTACTTTTTTTTTTGGGACGAATCTAAAGCTAGAGAGAGCAAGCATAGTCCGGGCTCTTGATAGAAAAGTTATAAGACTTTTCGTTAGAGCGAGGGCATTGGTTTTTAGAAATATTCCAAATGGGGAACTTATACTTTTCTTACAGTCTTCACTGCTGGAACCTAGTGAACACAGGAAAACGAAAAAAAAAGTCCAAAGTTTTGCAAGAGACGGAAAAACTTATGCTGACTTTGCGTAATTATGTCATAATTTTTTTCTTATGCTGGGTAAAATAAATCTAACGGATCGATCTGTCTTACGGTCTGACTGAAAAGGAAGGGAGAAAAAAAACGTATCCGATTTTTTTTAAGTTAAATTCTCTTCAGCGGTTTTTGAACGTTTATAAATTTCAATTTTTTAAAGAAAAAGACAGGGATATGTGTGAATTGATGCTGAAGAAAATTAAAATTAGAATTGCAGGCGAAGCGGATGACAAAAAACGACATTCTTGGCTATTAGGGAGATGTCGTCGTTGTTTCATTTTTTTTTTTTTTTTTACAAAAAATGGCAAATGGGGCTTCTTTTTTATCCTGAAATACTTTAGAGTTTCCAAGGAAGGCCCTCGCTCCCTTGTATTGACACGGGACTGAAAAAAGGGGGAGCGTCAGGAAAAGAAGAGAAATAGGAACAATTTATTTTGAGCTCATAGAAAGTGGCATTCTTTTTAGGAATTTCTCATTTGAAACTTTTTTTTTCTTTTTTTGGTTTTTTTTTTCACTAAAGTGAAAGTCCCTTACAAGATGAAACTTTTCTATCACCCACCGCCGCCGCACCGATGGAGAAAAAAAAAGTCTCCTGTGTACTTTTCTAAAGGGGGAAGGTGGCAGAGCATTTGAAAAAAAATAGGTACACAGAGCGATGGAATTGAATACGTAATGGGGCCTCGTGCCCATGTTCACTTTTCTTTTCTTTTTTCTTTTTTTTTTTTGTGGTTTATTTAAAAAAAAAGTTTCATTTTGGAGAAAGTGCAATGTGGGTCCCTTGTTTGCTTTTTTGTGCCCCACGTTGGGGTGAATTTGAAGGCCGGCGCCACCACCACGAGGATTTTTCTGTGCTTTTCCTCTCGCCCTAACGCTTTCACTTTCCTTGAGTCTTTTGATTAAGAGAAGAAATTATGCAAGGCTTTTGCTCCGTTAGAATTTTCAATAGTGAAAGGAAAAAGTGTTGGTTTAGGGAAAGAAGCGTTTTTTTCTAGAAATACTTTTTCTCCTACTTTCTCTCTCTACTGTTTGAAAATCCCAACTGTGAGAAATATCCCGTCTGTAATCAAGAGAAACGTTTTTATCAGACTCCATTAGGCCCCATTTCCCCTTCCTTTTACTCTACAGGAGAAAAAAAGAAAAAGAAAGTTGATGAACGAGACGAATCGACTGCTTTTTCTCTCATAGTCTTTTCATTCTTTTAGAAAAAGGAATCGTTTTTAGCTCACAGATCTTTTTTTTTATTCGTTTTAAGGAAAAAAGGCAAGAAAGCAAAAAAAAAATCTTTAAGAAAAAGCGTTTTGTATAGTCATATAGCCAATAAGTTATTTTGATAGGGAAAATGACGATGTCAAGAAAATGAGTGCAATACAACACATTAGGAGAAATAAACATTTAGAAAGGAAACAGTATAGAAACGTGTGCTTAAAAGAATTGGTGAATATTTAGTTTTTTTTTCTCAAACATGTGTGAGGATTTTTCCTACTTTAATGGTTTTTTGTTTTTGTTCCTATAGGATTTGAACGAGGAATTCCGAACTTCCCGCGATATTCAATGGTCGGTGATCCTACTCGTGGAGTACATAACTTACGAATCCAAAACGTGACCCTTCCAGATATTAGTGAGTACCAGTGCCAAGTGGGTCCGACGAAGACAAATACAGCAATTTGGGCTGTTGCTCATCTTAATGTTTTGGGTAAGAGTGAATAAACTAGTAAATTTGAAAATATAAGTTGGAGAAGTTGAGATGGGATATATGTACTGCCAAGGAAAAAAAAGAAAAAGTTTGGAAACTTTCGGGCTAACTAAGATTTTAGAGAAGTAGAGTGTAATAAAGGGCTAGAACCACAAATTTCTTTGGAGACCTAATTTTGTTTTGGTAGTACTTGAACTCATGAAAGGTCACTGACCCCTCTTTCTTTCTCTGTTTTAAATGAAGAGAATAAAGGAGTAGATTTGGTGCTTATTCTTATTAGCATGTATTAACTTGTGCTCTGAGCTGAATTAATTCATTGTGATCTTCCGGTAGAAAAGCATGAAAACAGGCTGGAGTTTGTAATTAAAGTTAGGAATACACTTTGTCTGAGCTTTTCAGCTTCGCTTAAGCTCACGCCCGCCTTATTACGGATCAAAGAAACTTGGACTAGAGTTTTTGATGACGTCACGGAGGGTAACGCTAGCTAAGCCTAACGGTAGGAGGGTATTAAAAAGTTCATGGATACCCCTGCTTCTAAATTCAAACAAGGGGTGACAAATTGAGCATTGTAACACGAGAAAAATAAGAGAAAGTTATTGAAAAAAAAAACATTTCTCTTTGTTTTTCGTGAATGCGCCAAAAAATTTGTTTTTTTTCCTCCTGTTTGAAATGACTAAAGTTTTTCTAAAACGAGCACTTTACTGGTCATTATTCTTCAACAGAAAAATTTTCTGGTCGTAAGAACGAAACTTGAAAAAGTATGATGGCTGTTTTTTTCGCGTGGGAGATGATGACGGACGTTAGATAACTTTGTGGCGGAGAAATTGAGCAATGAAAAGATAAAGTTTGTGAGAAGAAAAAGAAAGCGTGCCATTTTCAAAAATGTCAATTCACAAGGAAGTAAAAAATGGAAGAATTTCAAGGACGGGCGAAAGTAGGAGTCAGGAAATTTTGTGATTTTTTTTCGTCTCCGGCTTGAATTTTCCATAAATTAAATCCTTGTTGCACAAAAGTTTTTCTTTTCTTTTTTTTTTTTTTTTTTTTTTTTTTTTGGCAAAAGTTAGTTTTTTTTACTTTCTGAGGAAAGACACACTTGGAGAAGATAAATAATTCGGATATCTCTCGCTGTGCTATACACAAGACGCAACCGGAAACTGAAAAGTAGCTTTATCACGTCCTTTTATTTTTCATTTTATTTAGATTTTTTTTTTTTTGGCTTTTGAAATTACAACGTCCTGTTTTACTTTTTTGTTGAGACAACTTTTCCTGTAAAAAAAATAAATTTTTTGCCTCGTAGTCTCTTTTTTGACTGAGCGTTGAGGGATGATAAAATGGCGAAGATTTTCAAAAGTGTGACTTCTAGTTTTTTACTAAACCACACGGGACCGTATGGACTTTGTTTATTTTGCTGCACGAAAGTACAGATTTGTTTGAATATTTGACAAACGTGATTTGCAAGGGAAAGGGTTATGAGAAATCACGCGGATCCAAATTCCAAATGAAACTCAAAAATATACGAATTGAAGTTCGATTTTCTTCTTTTTCGCTAACTTTTTCTGACTTTAGTTTCTATTTCATGGGAATCTGATAGAAGTCAATTGAATATGCTAGCAAGCAGGAATATCTGAGTCTGTTTTTCGTTCCGTTGAGGTGAACAGAAGCAGAAAAGTCGGTAGGACCAAAAATGAATTCAAAATTTGTATCCGTTCAGGTAGTGAAGACGAACTTTCTAGCTGCTCTCTTTTTGTTTTCCAAAAGCTTTGCTTTCTCAAAAAAACTTAATTCAATGCAAAAATTTCTTTTCATGAATTTCACTGTTTGTTCATATTTTCTCAAAGTAACGAACCAAATTTTTATGAAGCTTGAAGCCTGCTTTCTTCTTTACTAAAAATTTTGACATTGAAAGGGGCCCAAGTTTAAGTTGACTTATATATTCTTCTTCGTATAAAGTATGATTTTACTGTTGACAGGTAAAATATTTAGGTGAAAGGAGTTTAGAGTGGCAGCAATTCCAGGTTTTAAGCATAATAATTCTTTGAGTTTTCACCACTTTATGAAATAATTAAGAGCTATACAGGATGAAAGGAGAGAGCAGAGTTGTGTAATGCAAAGGAATTGTAATGCTGTGAATTCTCTGGAGGAAAATAAATTCATAGAAAAGGTTTTCACCATGGAGTCTCTAAGGACGTGGACCAGAATCAAGTGAAGAGGGAGATTGGAGGAATGTGCGGACAGTTGGAGAAAGTTCATAAATCAAAGGCTAAAACCCATTTTGGAATTCAGGCTAGAAATTCCAACTGCAAATTAGGTTCTCTCTACAAATTCTTCATCCTCAATTTATCCAGTACAGGAGTTTGAAACTATTAGGGAATTTTTGGCTAATTTTTTTGGTTTCCCAGTCTCTGCAAGAAATAAACTTGTAACTTGTACTTGTGTTAAAATAAGATTTGGTGAAAGATAGAACAAAAAAGTGATGATAGTAATTTGAAAATGGGTGCCAAAACTTGTATAGAATTCGAATCGGAAATGAAAAAAAGACTGTTTTTTATTTATTGCTGGCCAATCGCCTTTGCGTGTTTAAAAGAAAGAAAAAGTCATTGATCTTCATTATATTGGAGGGAGTGGGCGCGTAACGCTAGAGGAATTGAACCTTGGGTTTTATTAAGTTAATCACTTCAAGGACATTGGCACGAGTCACCATATGCTTTCGATTTCTAGGAATTAGAACGAAAACAAGTAAACAAGCTGTACAATGAACTCAGAGAGCGAGGTTGGATTTTCGGGTTATTTTAGATTTGAGCGTGGGTGTTCGTTGCAATGTTTTGCTTAAATTCTTAAAAAGTACCATGAGGTTTTTTTTTTAATTTTAAATTGGGATTTTTTGGTGACATGTTAAATTTTTCGTTTGAAAGTCGAGGGGAAGTGACGGCATATCAAATTTCTAATCATTTCATTAGTTTTGAAGAGGAAAGCACTTGATAATTTAATGGAAATATTTTGAAAGTTTTGGAGTGTGGAAAACGCAGAATGTGAAGACGAGGGTAGCTTTGAAAATCAAAATATTTTGAGAGCCTAAGAGGAGATGACATTTCGTTGTGTGTGATACAGAAATTGAAGTGGAGGACATAGTTCTGGATTAAGTGGTTTTTGCCTTGTGAGATTCATAGAGTTTTCCTGCAAGAGGAGACAGAATCGATTCAAACGGAGGAGGTTTTTCCTAATTGTTTGACTTTCACCCGGAACTTATCCTTGCCGATTCTCCCACACTGTTGTGCCTTCAAGGGTTTTTTTTTTCGGTCTACTTGTGGTTGGTTCTATGTTTGCTTTACGCAGGAAGAATACGAAATGGACTTTTAGGATAGAAGGTCCAACGATTCTATCGTATCGAACTTATCTAAGCGCCTCTTGGACATTGATTATCCTTAAGCGGAAGTAAGGTCCATTAGGCTTTTTGGAGGTGGTGGTGTAGAGAGTTAGATGTGAACTGGAAAGGACAGCTTTGGAGACTAAAGAGATTTTTGAGGTTGTCATGGTAACCACAAAGATTTGCCTAATGGTGGTTTTTCTCTTAAAGTTTCTCCCTGCTGGGTTGGTCATGAACGCTAAAGATTACGGCAAACTGCAACGGTCTTACAAAGTGATTTGAAAAAAGCATCTAGTCCCTTTTTTTCAATTTTTGTCATAAATGATGAACGCTGAAATCAATGACTGGGGAACTGAATGAGCAGAATACTGAAATTTCGAAAGTTTTTCGTGAAGATTAATGAATTTTTAATTGATTCCATTTTCAAATCCGTCGGTTGGAAGAAAGAAAAAGTTTTAGGTTCCTTACGAATGATGTGGCATGAGAGTTTTTTAAAAAACTTTCTCTACAAGAAATTTCGCATCATTTCCTTTTATCTGACTTTTCATTTTTTTTTCAGTCGTTTTAGGTTTTAGGAATTTTGATTAATTCGTAAACTTAAGGAACTGATATAATTTTTTATAAGGTTTACTCGATCGTATACTAATAGTTTGTGTATAGTATTATTATAACATACTAACATGATGTGACTAGATTTGCTTGTTGGATCCTCATCATTTTCCTGAAATAATAACGCGCGTCCCTGGTGAGTTTATAATTTAGAGATGCAGATGAGATGCCTTTCAAAAGGATGTCATTTTCGTGTTTGTTTATGCGGCCTTCGTGTCCTTTTGTTTGTTTTTTACGTAAAGGTCCACTCTGCTTCAACTGTCAAAGGAAAATGCTTTTGTTTTGGAATTGCGAAAATTTTAAAACTAAAATTGGATCCAGAGCATTGGAACTTAGGTTGAAATTTAGAACCAAAAGCAAAGTCTCATTTTTTTGGAACTGTGGCTCTTTGGCCAGAAGGCGAAACCTTACCAAACGAAGCTTTGGTTCTGAAATATTTTTCTTGATTTTTGTGAAAAGTGCAAAAGATCTCTCAACTTGTCATAGAAACTGAGAGAAAGGAAGAGTATAATTTGAAACGAGGGAAAGCATAGCGGGAAGATTTGAAATCGTTAAGGAATTTTTCTTTGGAAGAGACAATGGTATAGTGAATGGGTCATATGAAGGATTTTGAAAGGAAGCATTTCGGAGCCTATTAAGACGCTCGTTTTCTGATTCCCGGAGAATCTTCTTTCTATCTTGTAGGATAAGGTTTACGCTATTCGGGGTTTTTTCGGATTTGAAGGAGAAAGGGAAGTAAGTAGGCGGCAATGGGTCGGAATGAGATGAGATGAGACACTCTGGTCATATTATTCCAATAGATGAGGCGATTGAGACTTTGGAATACCCGGGTAAAGCGGGAGGGTAATTTGAAATAAGATGAGAGCCATGCTCTTGTATAGAAATTTTTATCACTGTACATCTAAATCCGAGGGCATGTCCTCTGTAAATTTGGATGGGTTGCGTAGTAAGAAAAAGTGTCAGAACTAGGAAAAAGTTATTTGGTAGGAAAAATGAATCCATCTGACAATCTCTGGCATGAAATATCGTTTTAATATTTCCCTTTAGCTTCTACTACTACGTCCTGAGCGGCCTTCGAGATGCGTAGGGATTGTAAGGAAAAGGGACATGAGGAAGAGACTAATTTTAGCTTTTTTGAATTCAGATCTTCTTTTTCCATAAGTCTTGGAGACAGGAAGATAGGGAACGGCAGAAGGTGTCGGGTGAAACTCTCTCTCTATCCTATTCTTCGTCCTCGAGCTTTTATAAAGTTAATATTTCCGTTGGTTAGATTATAAAAATATCCGCCTGCCATCGCAAGGTGTGAGGGCTTTTACGAAAAACGGTGTGAAAAAAAAGCAATTGGTTACCTTTCTCCCGGGTGAAAGCAGAAACCCTGGGTTTTCATTTTGGCAGTTTATTTTGCGAGGTCTCGATTTCGTTGAGGAGATTCAAATTAAGTCGTAAAATATTACGGGGATGAAAACGTAAAAAAAGCAATTCTTTTAGTTTTAAAAAAGGCTGGGAAGGCTAAATGTCGTTAGCTCGACTATGACTTAAACCGTTATAACTGTGCTGAGTTTATACACAATTTGAATTTTTCTTTTTCTAAATTAAAATTTAATTATTAAATTTTATATTTGTTCAATAACTTATAAGTTGAAATTCTGAGCACGTTTCCGGGCTCTCGCCTCTGTATGCATTCTATGTGTAAAAACCAATGGAATACATAATTTGAAGAGATTTGGAGAAAAGTGAAGTAAACAATAATTGTTGGTTGGATAGGAGGCGAAAGTGGTGGAAAATGAGTGTGAGAGAATTTGAATAGAAGCTTGTGAGATTGGAAGTGAAAGTGGATTAGATCACGGGTGAAATGTATTCATTTGACAGTGGAACTGAGGAGGGTGACAAGAGAAGTTCAGAATTTCCTCCTATGGTGAATAGTCAAAGTAGGTCAGGAAAAGAGGAAGGAAAGGATGAGAAGAGGATTTATTCAATTTTAGAACCTAAATTCTAAATCTAATGGAAATAGTCTGTAGATCTCCTAGCAATAGAAAAAAAAAGTTGGTCCAACAGCGAAACGAGTATTTTCCTGCGTAGAAGTCTGCTCGGGACACTGTAGTTTTGAGTTAACGTGAATTTCGGGAGAGAAACACGATTTTCATTACCAAGGTTTTTTTTTTTGGCTGAGAATGAAAAGTAGGAAAAAAATTATTATTTGGCGGAGAGCTTTGGCAAATTGGAATTTTTTTTGTGTTTTTTTTTTACTTTGATCTTGCACACATGGTTTTTGAAAGTTTGTTCTGGTTTATTTTGATTGATCTAACAGCTGGAGATATAAGAGAGTTTTTGGGGTGTTGATTGATATTTTGCGAATTGATTTTCTGTCATTCTGATCAAGTGAAATTGTTGTGAGTAAGGATTTGAGATTTAAATTATCCTTTTTGGTTCGGGTCTTATATTACTTTGAAAGCATTAGAGCGAAACTTAAAGTCAACTTTTCGCATGGGATTTTGACTTGGAATTGTGTTTTGTGCTGTGGAACTTACTACTACTATGTGTGTAGAGTAGAAGGGTTTTAGGGAAACAAAAGGATCCATTTGAAATCTCATGTCATTTCCTCTTCCTTTTTGATGACGTCTCGAGAAGTGTAGGGAGAAAGTTGGGGTTAAGCCCTTCAAATCAAACGAGCCCTAAAATGCCAACTACAAAATTGTGTGTATACTGTATAATTTTGTATTTTTCAAAAAGGTTTTGCATAAGTGTAAGCATCGCATGCGCTGGTGTAAAAAGTTCACTCAGCTTTTTTTACTTACTATCTCAAATCTCGAAGAATATTGACATGTTCAAATATTACTCTCGTGCAAAAGGAAAATAGCCTGGAGAAATAAACAAAAGGAAGCAATAGGTGAAAGGCCTTTTTGCTACGACGTCAGTTGGAAGCAGAAGAAGGCTTTTAGGGAAAGCATATTGCATTTTGCATATTTTTAAAATAAAGGCTATGGTAGAGCAGCAAGAAAAAGCCTTGAGGGCTATTGCAGTTTTGAAAGAAAAGGAATTTGAGAAGGCGGATTACACCTTTGACTTCTTGGAAGAATGAAAACAAGGCGCATCTTTTTTGCTTTCTATAAAATGCCTAGATGTAGTACTAAAAAGAAGGATTTGAGTGGTTTACAAAATTGAGAAAGGCAGGGCTCTTGTAGTGGAGGATTTTGACTTTTTTTTTCGCTTTTAAAGGAAACTGTTCTAAGAAGTAAAAGTTAAAATTAGGAACTTGAGTGAAGAAGACGACTAAATTTATTCATCTTTTTTAGCATAACCTCGTTTAAAATGTGAAGGAGTCGAATTGAAAAAAGGAAAGTTTTGAAATGAATGAAAAATTTCGGCCTGCTTTCTCTTTCTCGTCGCATCCTGTGGGTTAAAACTGATTGGTTGATCCATTGGAGAAATTTCAGTTTTTTTTAAATAAAAAAAAGGCATAAATTTCTTAGGGCATGACCAAGGAGGAGATATTTACGAAGACACGCACTTTCGACTTTCTTAAAAACGTTTTTGGAGAGTCTTCATTTTTTTTCATTTGATTAATTAGAATCTACTCATTAGAAGAAGCGTGAGGGCCAGACAAAGAAAGTTGGAGAAAGTTGAGTAGCCTTTCTAAATGAATTTGACAGTGACGCCGGGCCACTTTACTAAAAGAGCAAATGGCTTTCTTTTCTTTCCAGTGTGAGTCGTGATTTCTTAATAACACTCACAGTTTCATTTGCTTTTTCTATTTAATTTCAAAGTTTAAATTTTGAGGAGAAGTTCAAAACTTTTCCTTTTGTATTTCCGTAGTGAAAACGGAGGCTTATGCTGTGAACCGTCCTGGACTGTTGGTACCCGACCTATGCAAGTTGGTTATAAGGGTTTCTTTTGCGACTGGTGGTGTTTAC
Source organism: Rambutanura hunanensis (assembly GCA_019776465.1). Taxonomy (NCBI): domain Eukaryota; kingdom Metazoa; phylum Arthropoda; class Collembola; order Poduromorpha; family Neanuridae; genus Rambutanura; species Rambutanura hunanensis. Next base: position 23,281 of record JABASK010000042.1, on the reverse strand, counting down.
GGTTTCCAATTCTAGAGAGATCCATTTCTCTCCTTTACTTTTAGAAAGTAGAGTATAATTCTAATTAGAAACAAAAAGCCTTTCTCCGACTACTCATTTAACAAGGGAAAAGGAATGGATCCTAATTTTTCTTTCAACAAGTAAACAAGGAGACTTGGGGCAAATGGAAAGTGGGGGCAAATAATTGAAAATTTAGACTCGGAAAGCCGCACGTTTCTAATTAACAAAAGAGAAAAAAAATGGAGCACTTGTGTATAAGAGTTGATGAGTGAGTTAGAGTTTTTGGATACAAATAGGAAATTTTTACTAGGCAACGACTAAAAGCATATGGGGCCAAGGTTTAATGCTTTCGATTATTATAAGTATTATTTTTAACATGGTTTCTATTTTTTTCTTATTTACAGTACCGCCCTCGTCTATTCAGATTTTGAATCATGCCCCTGATGCCATTCTCACGCTCAAAGAAAAGGATCAAACGGATCTCGAATGTGTAGTCAAAGAAGCTCGACCAGCAGCGACGATCGTTTGGTATCGAAATGATGCGCCGTATAGACCAGGTAATTTTTTTCTAAACGAGAAAGTATGGATTTTTTTTATTTTAAAAAAAAAACTTTTTTTTAAATGAAAGTCAATTCCTTTTAGGCATAGGCTTCTACGATTTTAAGCAAAATGGCTAACGACTTTTGTCATTTTCGTTGAACTAATCATTGGGGAGGAACAGTCGCGTGACAGGTTGAGGCGTTACTTGAATGAGTGGCTAAATTAAGTTGAAAGAATTTTCAGTTCGTTTGATTTCAAGTACCGTTTTCTTTTTAGATATTGACTCTGTTTTTTTCCTAAAAATGAAAAAAAAATCGAACAGGGAAGAACTTAATTTCTTCTCCAATTTTTTTTTACTTTGAAGAAGGCTTGAAAAAAGGAAGGGAAATGTTTGAGTTATTTGAGTGAAAGGCATTGAAGTGGAATTTTGCATTGGGAAAAAGAAGAGGGAAGAATAAGGCGGGGAATAGGGGACGGAAGGAAGGAGATTTCTCTTTAGTTGATTTCCTTTGTAATAATTCACAAGATTTTGCTGAATATAAGAAGTTCAAGAAGAAGGGATATGATATGGGATTCGGTTGAGTAGGAACGATTGAGGAATCGTACTGTCTGCTAAAGAAGTGGGTAGAAAGTAGAAATATATGTATTATGGCCTTCTCTTAAATAGTCCTATTTCAATGGAAGAAAACGATGGAAATTTTGAATTTGAAAGAAGAACTAATAATTTATAACTACGATCCTTTTCTGTTATTTGTAATGAGCAATAGTTCATTTTATATAGTAGTTGGAACAATGAGAAAAAAAAAGTTTGAGAATCTAGAAAATTGGTCTGAATGAGGTAAAAACTGAATTTTTTAGGTATAATCTTAATTATGGAGAAAAAACATTGGAAGGTCCATTGGGAAAGAATCTTTGAACCATGCCGACCAAAGATGATGAGGAAGAGCTAGCGGGACTGTTTGAGTTTTGAAATTTTTTGAAACGAAACGAAGGGCATTAGGGATTCGGTGAGTTTAATTTGCAAAAAAAGAGAGGTTTTATCCTTTTCAAATGTCGGTCTGTCCCTCAGTTCACTCACCCGAAGGTTTGAAACGAAAAGTTTTACTGTAAGATAATATCTTATTTTGAAGTGAGGATTTTTTTGTAGAAAAAGATTTCGTGGGATTAAATTCAGGCTACTTGGGTTAGAATGGAATAGTCTTGTTGAAATTCTTAATTCAGGAGGAGAATAGGAAAAGTGAAGAAATTTTTTAGGTTGGTTCCTCTTTCGTCGTCTTTTGAATTAAATGAACTCATTACTCTTTTACCAGAACTTTTTGAACTGTAGAGACTCATCTGGTTCTGTCTTTTATGAAGGCTAGAGATATAGGAAAGGAGTAAAGAGCCTGAACTTTCTACGCTTAACTGCATTTTTTTTTTGAAAATCCAACAGCCTCAATTGAAAACTCGACTGAAGAAATAGAAATTTTAGAGAATGGAGTTCCAATTAAGAAGAATCAAACCAAGAGCAAAATTAAAATTCTGCCAAGTTCAGAAGATGATCGAGCACGCTACACCTGTGAAGGAACACATCCTGCACTTGCACGCCCACTTCGCGTCTCGCTTCAACTTAGTGTCCAATGTAAGATGATTGAAAATTGAAAAGAAAAAACGTTCAAGAATTTAGACCTTTGAACTGAAATGTTTTTTTTTGTTCTTCCAGATCCTCCAGGAGCTCCGAGAATCGATGGATACAACGAAGGAGATATTATCCGAGAAAACAAATCAGTTACGCTCATTTGCGTCTCACGAGGTGGAAATCCAGTAGCATCTCTGACTTGGTTTAAAAATGATGTTCGAATCCTTCCTACATATAAGACAATGCCAAAAGAAGCACGACATGAATTGACATTCATTGCTACTCCCAAAGATAATTTGGCCAAGTATCGATGTGAAGCGACAAATCTGATGACTATTCAACCTAAAATTGCGGATGTCACATTGACTGTCATGTGTAAGTTTTTATTTAAGAAAGGGGGGCTCAGTTTTGCTGGCTTTGAGTTTTGACTTTAGAGTAATTTCTTAAAATTTGTACAATTTTTGTACAGAAATTTTTGTTCAGTTTTTTTTTTGCTAACGCAGAAGGATAAGAATGAGAAAATAGGGGGCGATGTGAGATTCATTTGACAGTACTGGATTCATCATTTTTCTGAGTTATGAGTGTCAGAAGCATGAGACTTGAGCTTTCGTTTTGCTCAGTCCTTTTCTCATTTTCTCATTTTTTGACGCTCATAATTTATTAACTCCTTCATTTCTTTTTCCGTCTTCTCAGATTTGAAAAAGTCAAGGAATGAAAAATTTTGTCCGATTTTTCTTCTAATCAGGAACCGAAATCAAGCTGTAATATCTCTTTTGGGAAAAATACAAGGAAAGGGTAGATACTTCCAACGAGATACCCATTTAATATTTAGGCTAACGTTTACTACAATGCTGACGCTTTAGTAAGCCATTTTCTACAAATAGTTCTTCACCTCCAAACTATTTCGGAAAGTAAATCTTCTTGAATCTTTGATGTAAACCACAAATGGACATGGCCCGGTTGTGTTTGCTGAGGAATTACCCAAAAAGTGAATGAACAGAGGGCAAAAAATTTTTTGTGAATGTGCGTGCGATTTTGATGCCTGAAAATTTAACATTTTCGTTCGTTTTGAGTCGATGTCAGATTGAAGTATTGAAATTTTCAACGGGCTAAAAAAAACTAGAAGACCAGCTGTTACTGAAATATAATTTGAGAAAGGAAAATGATCAATTTCTATATGACACATTTCAGCCCTTATTGTCCACTTTTTTGTGAAGGAACAGATGAGCCACATTATTTTTTTGGGACTGAATGAAGACATTTGGAGAAATTATAGGTTGTCATTTGGCATGATGGGTGACAGGAGAGATAAAAAGTCAAAGTCTAGATTTTTTTTTGTTTGTTTGGGGTTGTACTACACAATGCCTAATTCCATTGTGTTTAAGAAAACAATTAAGTTTTGGCTCGGAAAAGTTAAAAGGAAAAGCTAATGTTGTCATTTTGTCTGTCTTGGATATGTCATTTGGGAGATAAGTTTTTTTTTTCTGGAAGAAACCTTACAGCTTGTGTGTAGTATCGTCATTATTTTGTGGTTGTGGTGCCTGATGGGCTGAACATTTAGTGTTTTCTTTTGCCTTTCATTACCTCCCTTGTTTTTTTGGCGGTTCGGGAAAAGCATCGGCAAAAACTTTCACCAAAGTTGATGATGATTGCTTAATGATTGAATAAAAGGAGGCTGGGACCGACTCCTATAGAAGAATCCATCAAAGTAACACTTTGTCTTCTTGGCGGGATGACACGTTTTTTTTTTTGCCCAAAAAAAGGGTTGACTTTGCTAAAATTTTTTTGGATGGTGTCTTGACACATTTCTTTTGTTATTACATTTGAAGCGGGAGACGACGCTGGGTATTTAAAATGGTAAATCTGGAAGTGGCAGTCGCCATTGTAATTTGAGCAGATTTTTGAAGCGGGCTCTCCTATTTTCTATTGTGCAGTCGTGAATAAGAATAATAAGAAAAATGATCTGTCGCTGAATCGCTGCTGTTCTCTTTCTGTGAGAAAGAACCATTAGATTTGGTTGGTTATACTAAGAATTGTAGACCAAGCGTATACAGCTGAGGGTGTAGTTTTTTTTTTTGAATTGAAAAAAAAAAGTCGTACGCAGAAAATAAAATAGGGCGGCCCTGCTCTGCTGCTCCTTGTTGACGATTCTGTATTCTTTGAGCTAGACGCCTTTTTTTTTCTTCTAGGAATAAAGTGAAAGTTTTATACATGTCGGTCCATGTTTTTCTAATGGGGTATGTTCAAACTTACAGCTTTTGAAAGTGTTGGCAAAACTTTTTTCTTGCTTGAGTTTCTAGGTTTTAAAAAATATTATTCCAGGCCCTTTCTCTCATTTCCCTGTCAAATGAGCTACTCTGGCAGAGATTCTATTAGAAAAGCGCTCATATGATCTGACTTTCCTTTTCCGGTACTTCGTACTTGGTAAAGTTTCTTCTGTTAGCTTGAGAAAACACGGTTTGACTTGAGAACATTACTTTTGTTTTAACCTGTCACGAAGTATTAGTTGAGCCTTTAAACTCGTAGTATAATATTTAATTTAAAGTTTTAAAAAAAAATGAGGTAATTTTTTTTTGTCAATGCTCGTCGTATTTCCACTGTGGTGATGACAAGCAAAACTAACAGGATAGGGAAGCGTGGAGACATAAATTACGAATGGAGGTGGTTGCGGTTTTGGGTTTTAAGTCTGGGAAATGCAAAAACTACTCAAGAAAAGCTCATTGGGTAAGAAGGAATTAGCAGAGGAACTGTAGGTTACTATGAATAGAAGTACTACACTTGAAAAAAATTTAGAACAAAAATTAATTTTTGAGGGGATGAGACAATTTTTTATGTTGAATGTTTTTCTTTCTTTTTTTTACGTGGAGGATAAGTCATCAGGAAACACTTACTCAATGTCTTTCATAACGTTATGAAACGCATAACTATTTATTTAAAACGTAGAGTTTTTTTGTCGGGTTTGTTGGCACGTGGAGCTTAATCTGAAACGTACAAAAAGTTGTGATGGTTTACGTTAAGTTTCCTGGAGTTTTAAGGGAGATAAGTTGTTTGTTCATTTTATTTTTGTTCGTGGAGGTAATGTTGAGTATGTTATGATTATGGGAGAAAGCATCTATCCTAGTATATTTTTCACAGTTGATAAAGAAACGAAGGCTTAAAGACTTTGTGCTGGAATTGGCTTACGACAAAAAGTGATGCACCTGTTTGTAGGTAGAAAACGTTAAAATCCTCGTCGTGGTAGGTAAACCTTACGCTCCGACAATTACGGAGTGAATGGTTGAGGCATTCTAATAAAACCAAGTGGACTGGAAGACAAACCGGAGGTCTTTTAGTATTATCCTCTCTGTAACATTTGGAACTAAAATGCACGACTTCCATGTACACTTTGAAAGAAGATAGAAGTTAAGGTGGATAGATGTAATTTCTAAAAAAGTAGAGAGAAAAAACATGTAGTCTAGAATCTAGCAATAATTTTTGGGGGGAGGATTTCTTTGTTCCTGCGCAACGCTGCCCGAATTTTTGACGTAATCGATTAACATTTGCAAAAAACTGGACGAATAGGGTTGGTTACCTTGACGTTGTGTGTACCTTTGACAGGAACCCCAGCTGTGCCCTACATGACAAATGGCAAAGGAATGAGAATGAGGTTTTTGAATTGTAAATGTTGAGACTGAAATAAAAGTTTTTTTGAGGGTTTTTGATCTGTATGTCTTTGATGGTGAAGTTTATACAAAGTTGTAATTAAGCTCAACTAATTTGAACCTATAAAACTAATTGGAGTCCTTTGATGTGTTTTCTGTCTAAAGTTCCACCAAAAGAAGTTAAAATAACTGGAAATAAAGAAGGCCGAGTTGGAGACAATGTAACCCTAACGTGCCTCAGTGGAAATAGCAATCCACAAGCAGACTTGGCTTGGTTTAAAGGTGGTGTACCGTTGGATGGAGCACCGACAACGTCCGTGCCTTCAACTGATGGAGGATATACGACATCGTCCAATGTCACTTTTCAAATCCTACCGAATGATCGCAAGGATACGTATACCTGTCAAGCTGTGAATCGAGGCCTAGGCGAAACCAAGTCTGCCACTCATACAATACATGTCATTCGTAAGCGCAAAAAATATTATTTTTTTTTCACCGTTATTGTTTTCTTTGGTATCTTCGTCAATGTGTCAAATGTTCAGATGTCAAAAATACGACCGTTAGACAATCCATTTTCTTATTGTGTCTTCTAGAACCGCCAGGTCATCCGATTATATACAAGTCGCAAGAGAATATCACGGTTGGATTCACGCAACGAATTACATGTACCTCAACAGGAGGTCATCCGCCTGCTACCCTGACATGGTACAGGGCAAATTCGAAAGTAAGTTTTAGGGCAGACCGGTGGTTTCACAATTTGAAAGTTTATAAATTTTTTGCAAAATTAAAAAAATGAACAGGTTTTTAGAGAATGAACTTGATTTTTTATAGCTTCAATCCGTCACTAATGTTGAAGGAAATATGGCCACGGCTGAAATTGCCTTTGACGCGAATATGACTGACAATAGACTAGAATTCAAGTGTGAAGCCAAGAATAAAGCTATTACAACACCGTTGACGGAAACCGTGACCTTTGGAGTCTTATGTGAGTCAACCAATTAATCAGGGTTTTTTAACCCGTTCGAAAGGGGTAACAATGAGTCTTGTTAAACTTATTGTTGCTATTAAAGAAAAGCGTTGTACAATGGACTGAAGTGTGGATTAGTTTTTACTTTTACAGTTTTATTTTGTACGAGTTTGACAAGTGACGGGTTTTACGCCTTTTCTAACGTATGACTCAATTTTTTTTCGTATCTTAGGTCATAAAATTTTGCAAAAGAAACGGAGGTTTTGTCAATGAATAGACACGAAAGGAACCATAGAATTTTTTTTGGGTGAAAAAAAGTAAATTGGAAAATGGAATTGAGGTGGGTTAAGAGAAGAGTGAAATGACGTGATGTGTACCTCTACACCACAAGCCTTGTAGAGGTTAAAGGTTATAAGGCTTTTATGCTCATGTCGTCTTTTTTTTTTCATTTTAAAAAGAACCTCCTTCATCTTTTCGTTCTTTCCCGTATGCCTATCACTCGACTTTTCTGACAAAAAATGGAGAAAATACTTGCAAAGTTTTTAACTACTTTTCATCTCCTCCTTTGTATGACCTCTGGCGTGACTTTAAACTTTTTATGACAACTTTTTTGACTCATGTTTTCAACATGTCAGAAGGTATACTAACATGATTATATAGACAGAAAACCTCTGCTTGCTCTCATCGTTTTAGAACTTTTGAACAATTTCGGGTAGGGACATGAAATTTTTATGGCGTTTAAGGTTTTAGAAGCAAAAAGATTTTAGAAAATTGGCGGCTTGGCCCTGAGAATTTAGACTGATTCTTTAGAGAAATTAATTTTTAAAAAATGCATACATTTCTTGTAGTTCCGCCAACTACTGTGAACATTTCGATGAAACCGAATAAATTCAAAGCTGGTCAAAAGGGCTACTTGACATGCGAGTCTGGATCGTCAAATCCTCCTGCTAAAGTCTCCTTTGTAAAGAACTCGCAAATTGTGTCACTTCCAGTCAACCAGTCGACCAAAGAGGGAACTTTCGGTGGAAAGAAAACGAGTATTACACTTGAACTCGACTTGACCTCTGAGCATGACGGTGACATTTACATGTGTGAAGCCAAGAATTTTGCCATTAAGCAAAGCGCACACACTTCTGTCGAGTTGAATGTCAGTTGTAAGTACTTTTTTGAAAGTCACTTCTTCATTTCTGTACTAATGAAGCTGATTTAGGTTTGACATCTCTTTTCTATCGAGACAGTGAGGCAAACGTATAGGACTCAATGATGTTTTTGCAAAACTTTAGTAATCGGGAGCAACAAAAAAACGTTTAGATTTAAGATCTGATCTGTAGATTCAAAAGAGTTGATAGACAAGTGTAGACTTGAAAGTCTAAGAAAAAGAAATGTGTAGAAGGCATAGGAAACTTGAAACTATACAAGCCTAAAATTAAAATGGAAAGTGGAACGTAATACTATTCATTTTTTAGCAAAAGGACCAATTCGTGGGTTAGATAGTTTGCAAATTGCAATTTTTAAAACTAAAAAGTTGTGTAGTTATTTTGTTTTGGACAGTTTTGACATGACGAATTCGCCAAGTTTTGTATTTTGAGTTGAATATGTAGCAGGCTTTGATTGAGCTTTTGTTATCTCAAGGAGTTGAAGAGGGACTGAAGTTATAGAAGACTAGAAGAATGTTTTTTCTAGTATTGTTTTTCTAGAGAGTTGTTGAGAGAGTAGGTCCACTTGAACCCACCAAGCTTTGTAGAAATTGCCATCAATCTCATTATCAAAGAAAAGAAGGGCAAGGAGACTTGGGGGAAATGGAGGAGAAAGTAAATATTATGGGTGATGTGATGAATGTATTTCTTTTTTCGGTTTTTTTAGATAAACCGAAGTTTGTGGAGACTGCTGGAGACAAAGTGTCTGTCGTGGAGGGAGAAGGAACCGTGATCCGAGTTAGAGCAAAGGGGAATCCAGATGAAATCAAATACAAATGGAATAGAAACAATTCGGTGGTGAAAGCTATAGCGAAAAAAGTAATGGTGGATGGACCTCTATTAAATTTCACTGAAGTGAACCGGAAAGACAAAGGCAAGTATGAAGTTGAAGCAACCAATAGTGAAGGCACGACCAAACTTGAAATTGACCTCGACGTTCAATGTAAGTTTTCTGTTGGGTAGAAGTAAATTAATTGAACTTTCTGCTTCTTCCCTATTGACTAATGATGATGGTGCAGGGGATGATTCACGACTTTTACTTTCTTCCCATGCACGAGTTTTTTTCTCCCCCGCAAAACCTTAATGATCTTAAAGATACGGATGGCAATTGGGTATTTTTGGATCCTACGATTTACTAGTAACTATTGTTGGGTTTGTTTTTGTTTAAAGATTCGGCTACGCTTTTGACAACGGCTGAGTTACTGATGTTCGCTCAAGGGGAGACAGCCCATTTGGAATGTGGGATTGATGCGAATCCTCTCGATGAAGCAATGGTGACCTGGAAGTATGGAAATGACGAAATAACTCGACCTGTTCGAAAGAAATTCCAGGACAAGAAAGCCTACTTGACCATTGAGTCTGTCAATAGCACGGATGCTGGACTTTACAGTTGTTTTGTGGACAATGGCATTGGGCAGCCAGTGAACAAGTCAATATTTCTCATTGTTAAGCGTAAGTTTAAGATTGAATTATATTAAGGAAAAAGTCGTTGAGTAATGTTTTCCTTAGGAACACACTGCCTTTTGAGTTCTTAAAACGTGGCGTATCCATATAGTGGTTCGCGTAGACCATTACCTCCAACATAATCCTATCGAATATGCCACCCTCCCTCCAGAATTTTGAATTTTTTGGAGCTAAAGACCTTTTTAGGTTGTTGGTTTTGGAGGTAATGACATGGAAGCGAAGAGGAAGTATAGAAGAGCATCGAATGGAATATTTTTCAGTTCTAAATTCACTTCCATTTTATTGTGAGCGTAATGGAGTGGAAGGAATGTCATTGTCTCTGGTTATGAATAAAGGATACGATAGGCCAAGTATTCTGCTACATTTTCATCTTGGAAAAATTTTCAGTCCTTTTACAATGTGGTACAACTAAGGGCTAAAAGAAAGTGATTGTCATTTCCCTTCCACCCAGTGAAAGTTTTACACGGAACTGATGAGGTGACTGAGTGGAAGAGAAAACAGAAGGAAGGAGGGTGTAAAAAAAAAGGTTCTGGAAGTTGGAATCGATGAGGGTTGATGTTGATGGTTGGTCTAAGGCAGCGTTACTTATGTACCCTACGGGGACGGGACATTATGTGGACTAGGAAGTTAGTTTTTAGTTCCTTTAGTTAGGCACTGTTTGGGGAAGATGCTTAATACGAACTTGTCTTTTGTGGTTTTGTGTTCAAACAGATAAACCTGACATTGATAAATCACCGCAAATAGCCAAGGCGGCCAGTAACAAGGGAGCTACGGGAAAATTAATATGTCGTGCCAAGGGAGCTCCTAATGTCACCTTTTCTTGGAGTCGCAAGGATGGAGTTTCTATCAATTCGACAAATTCAACCAAGTATTCTATAACAACAAGAATGGTAATTATTACTTAAACTTAAAAAAAAATGTACTGACAAAATTGTACACGACATTACTAAAGGTGTCGGATTTAGAACGATCTCCTATTCTTTGACTTTTAGATGGATCGTATGAATTTTGAATCTGTTCTGGAAGTACGGAATGTTCAAACGGAAGACTATGGCTTATATAACTGCTTAGCTCAAAATGAAATTGATTTGGATAGTCACGATGTCCAGTTGGATATTACTTCAGTTCCTGACACACCGCTTCGATTTAGAGTAGTTAATTCTACAGATTACTCAGTTATGCTAACATGGGATCCAGGATTTAATGGTGGATTTGAGCAGACTTACAGCATTATGTACTTTGAAGAAGGGACTGAATCTAAAAAATGTGCAGATGTTCATCCAAAGGGCGTCACTATTTTTGATGTAACACCGCTCAAACGAGGGACACTGTATGGATTCAGAATTAAGGCTGTAAACATAATTGGGAGTAGTAATTATTCGACGGAAGATGTCCAATATGAGACCACGAGTAAGTTTGCGTTAAAAAACAAATTAAGATGTCTCTTCTCTAAAATTAACAGTAAATGCTTGTGCTTTTGATCAGTAACTCATCTTTGTAGGAACCGCTTTTGCAGATTTTTCAACTTCCTGACCCCGCTTGATTTAAAATTGAAAATTGTCTGCTTTTTTTCTAACTTTTTCTAAAAAACTGTGGTTGTGGGAATTGTCAAAGGTATCGGACCCAATCCTTACACTACTAATCCCGATGATGACTTCCAAACTAATCCTTTCTCTCGCCTCGTAATAAGCGTCTTCATTTTGGTTGGGGCCACAATGCTTCTCATCAACGTGCTCCTCATTGCCTGCTTCATTAAACGAAGAACCAAGAAGCGAATAACTTCAGGTGAGACGATTGAACTTGATAAATTTCTTTTTTTTTTATCCGAATAGAACCTGGTGGTGAATTCAAATTGTCTGGCCTATATGGTGGGTCAGGAGATCTTCCAAAATTGATCATCGTCTCAGTTAGCGTCATTGGAACACTTTTACTCCTTCTCAATATTTTTATTATCAGTTACTTTCTCTACAAGAGAAAAAGTCCAGGAAAATCCAAGCAAGATGAGGGTACAAGTTTTTTTTTATTATATTTCGATACCTTTTTACTACTCGAGAACGTTCTCGATCAACTTTCTCTTTTTTTACGTGAAATTGAGTAATTCTCGACGACTTTTTTACTGACGTAAAAAGAAGCCCTTTGGCTCTTCAAACGATCGTTTGGTCGATGGTGGGGAAATAGAAAAATGAAATTGAAATCATAAAATTTGAAATGAAATATTATGAAAGAATGGTTTTTTTTTAAGTCTCTTTCCACCTTCTACATTGGAAAAGGGACTGATAATGATGAAAGTAAAGGAACCATTAATCAGACCGAATGTGTGCAGAAGGGCAGAAGCCAATCGAATATCATAGAAATGATGGGATAAGGCGTATCTTGGGTGAAAGGAAGAAAATTGGAGAAATAGTGACGTTACACGTTGGAAAGAAAGACAATAAATATTTATTATAATGACCCTGAAGTGTGGGAAAGATGGAAAATATAGGTCTTATTAGGTCAATTTCACCATTTCTATTTCTTCCACTGAAAAAAAAATGTCGATTAAGTGCTTCATCTTTTTTTTTCTCTTCTGTTTTCTAGCAAGTGAGCAAGGAAGTAATAAATCGGCTACGATTGAAATGTACGCTCCAAGTTCATACAACGAGACGGTGACGGGTGAAACGTTGTCTTCCATTTCTGAAAAGAGTGCCACTTACTCTCATGGAGAACACCACGATGAGTACATTGTAAGTTGAGAACAAGAAGAAGAGGTTTTATTTGATTTGATTTGATGACATTCTCTTTCTTTGTCTTATGAACATTTCCTGAAGGATGAAGATGGTAAAGGACCTGGTGGTGTGTCTACCTATTTAGTGGATCACATCAATCATCATCATTCGACTGGGTTTCCGTACGGTCGTAGAGGCGGTGGGAATATGGCTCTACGCGCTTCTACACTACCACGTCATCCTAAGAACCAAAGCTTGAGTGTCGGTGACACGCATGGATATGCTGAAGACGATGGATATGTCGAGTCCCTCCGCAAAAATGTCTACAATCAAGGAGGCATCGGTAATTAATTCTTCAGTTTGAGTTGTAAACACTAACAATAAGGTTCAGTAGAATTTGGCTGAATGATTCGATTTTGAACAATAGATCGAAAAGTATTAGAGTTTTGATTGACAGGGTTAGCTCGACCTTAGCAAAAAGATATTTGGCTCACTTCCCTTGTCGAGCTAATTCCTGTCGAGGTAATTGACTGGTTAGTCGAATTGATTGGCAGAATAATTATATAGATAGGCAATACACAATTTGACTGGTGAAGAATAGGTGTTTGGGGAGAAGTTTAATGATTCCTATTCATCTTTCTTGATTTCATTCATTCTGTAATAATAAGGGGAAAAGGAGGGAGGAAGAAAGTGAAATTTTAGGGCGAAAGCGCAGTAGTGAATACAAACGAAGCCAAAAAAAAGTTGAATGGCATGGGTTGGGTATACCTATTTTCTGTGGCATTTCTTTCTTAAAAGGCGTAGTTCCTGCATCACGTTCGTCGTTGGATGAGAAAGTAAATTGTATATTTTTACATGCTAGTAAGGCCATCACTAAGACTAGGAAATTGCTTCTTTTTGTTTCCAAAGAGTTCTCACCGAAATTCTCAAAGGAAATGGACTTCTTTTTTCTTTCTTAAGATATCGTATGATTTTGGTGGTTTTCACGCTTTACACTTTTACACAAAAACGTAAAAGAAGTAAATCGCACGACGCGTACGCTTAGTCTTGCGTCATTTTTTTTTCAGCACAACTCCAAAGCTTTCATTTCCTTTCATAGCAAAGTCTATGTTGCTTGTATTGTAAAGAAAGTAAACATTTTCGTTTCGAAAAAAAATCGAGAAGCGATCAACCTTTATCAAACCACTGGGATTGAATTGTACGTTTAACTCCTGTTCATGACTTTGTATTCTCACCCGTTTTAGCTTTTTTTTCGAGACAAGAAGAAGGAGGATTGAAACAAATGTAGGACGTTTCCTTTGGTGTCAATATCGTCGTCTCACTGATGTCGATGTTATAGCTAGTAAGCTCTGAAGGGAAACGAAAGAAATTGTGTTATACGTAGTACACATTTATTTTCGCAGTACGGCTCCGAATTCTAAATTTTTTTTGGGTCCATCTTTTCTCATTTCTTCTGCCAGTCCCAGCCTTTGCTGAACGCGCGATTTCCTTGTCTTACTGTCAATTTCTTCGCTCGTGTTCCAGACCAGTTTTTTTTTGTAACTGAATGAAACGAAAAATAAGAAGAAAGGAGCGCAGTTAGAATAGAGTGTGAGCGTAGGTAATATAAGAAAGGATAGGCTATTTCAAACGTGGATAGAATTACTTGTCACGCTAGAAAATGGATCAATTTGGATTTTGGAGGGGGGAAAGGGTGGGCATTGAATTTGTAAAAAGGAAATTTTTTTTTAGCTCGGAGGCATCAACGTGAATTGATTTTGATGAAATGAGACAATATTTGATCAAACGTTATGTTTACGAAAGAAGTTAGTGATCGTGGAGAAAGGCATACAAAAAACTTAATCTAAACTCTACATTTGTACTAATTGTTATTTTTTGTTGTATTTGTTTAGGTGATAATGTTCCAATTTATGGAAGAACAACTCCGCGCCCAACTTCTAGCCGTCCGCCACAAGTTCCACCAATTCCTGAGCTTTACAATATCCCACCGGAAGCCCGCTACGTGTCGTATCCACCTCCAGATGGATTTGGAAGTCCAGTACAATCAAATGGAACTTTGCGACATCTTCCACCTTCAGCCTCACATGAATTTCTTCATTCAAATCCAGTCCACCAAGATCCTATGACGACATCGTTCCATCACCATATCCATCCAAATGGACGTTTAGTGTCGGGAGGAAGCAATGGAACGCTTTCACCCCAACGACACTCAATTCTAACGACCTTTATACCTAACCCTAGTCCAAATTTGGAACATGAAGGACATCTTGTTTAAAACGATCCATTACAAAATTCAAATATACACACGATACACCTACCTACCTCCGCCTTTTATCCCAAAAGCTAAACCCAGTGATTCATAAAATTATAAGCCAAAGATCTCAGATGACCCCAAAACCCTCAGTGACAAAATTCACCACTAGTACCACCGATGACATTGGCTGTTACTGACTAGATTAAAACGGAACTGACAATAAGTTTAGGAGGGCAGAGTGTTTAATCGGCTAAAAGCATTGTTAGCCCTTTTGTTTTTGGTCGAGGATGATTTGTTATTGTATTGCTGCCTTCATTTTTTGTACTTTTTAATGTAAAAGGCATTGGGTAGTAACGATCAAAATTCTAAAAATGGAATTTTGATTGTTTCAAGTTTAAAAGAGTTAAAATTTAGTTAAGGTGTCCACACTCAGTGCGCCTGTGCCTTAAATTTAAGACTAAAATGTTGGAGGGGTATTTATTACGCTCTAAGTATTGTATTTACACGCTGATACTGTGGACACTCCGCACAGTTGAATTAGGTTTTTACTAAATATTATGCGAAGATCATCTGCCAATCCTTGTTATATTTCCCACCACTGAGTTTATTCAAACAAAACGGGAAATTTTTCTTTAAAATGAAACCCAAATCGTTTTTGGGGGATAAATTCTGGTTTTGACAGGAAAGGATAAAAAGAAAGAATTTTTTGTGTTTTCCTTCCAGACTGTTAACTCCCTATTCTCTTGACCCACAGAAAATATACATTTTGAAGGGATTCAATTTTTTTTTTGCGGGGGTTGGAACTTTTCTTTTTTCATGTAGAAAATATGTTTGAGCCCAGTTAAGATCTCTGGCGTCTCGTCTTTCTCTTTTTTTTTGATTGATTGTTACCCGCTCTTTTTCCCGAGAGATAAATAATGCATGAGACTTTGAGCTTGGAAGAAAGCAGCACAGTGGTCGTAAGACTTTGGGCAAGGGCTATTTCATTTTTTGTCTGTAGGAATAGGGCAGTTCAGTTGTTAGTATAAAATTATCTTAGGCATTTCTTACGCAACCGGCTCTACTGACTTTTCTAAAAGTACAGGGTTTGTAGTTGGAACATTATTCGATTTGTAATACACTGTCAAGGACATATTGATACTCAAGACGTTACTTACTAGATTTACAAATAGAATTTTTGTTTCTTTTTTGGTCCTAGTCAGAATCAGTTGAATTTCTAACCAATTTCCCCATTTCGTACCGGAAAATCTTATTTATCCATGTCATTTTTTTTTAAAACCGAAGCGCATTCACCAGTCGTAGTTTAACAAAGCGTCGCACAGATCTCAACCATTTAATTGAAAAAGGAAATTTTCTACAACTGTATAAAATGTTTGAGTTTGTAGACTTTTTTGAAGTTAAGTTTTTGTTTTTGGCCAATGAGTAAAACTAAAGTGAGGCACAATCAAAAAGAAAGCATTTTTCAGCACATTTTGTAGTAATCCATACTTGTACCTATATACTCGTAGATATTAGAATATATAAGATAAATGTTATTAAATAGGGATTGCTTTAATTAATTTAAGCCTCAATGAGCTTACCTTGTCACACACACATACAGTTTGGGTTACGGGAAAATAGCTTCTATTGAATTTAGAACTGAATATTTTGGTGCGAATTAAAAACTTATGTTTCTTGGTTGACAATGTTTAGTAGGAGAGGAAAAAGTCAAGTGATTAATGGAGAAGATAAATTTATTTAAAATATATAATAAGTCCCTGTATTATGCTTTAAGTTTAAGTACTAAATTAATTTTTGTACAAGGATTTTTTGTCTCTTCCTTGTTGAAATAGTTAGGCTCTGAATATTATAAGGTTATTTAAGTTAAAAGTTTACTGCCCGGAACTGATAAACACGTTTTTCTACATAGAATTTAGAGTGGACAATGGGTCTAAAAATTGATTAACCTCCTTACCAAACTATGTTGTTAATTGCACTTGAGGATTTAAGGAGGGAAGTTACTTAACATACAATTCAGTATATCGTCCTTGCTCGAAAAGTTAATTGATTTAAGGTAAACTCTTATAACCTAGAATATTTAAGGAAACAGAAGCGGTCAAAGAGTCAAATAAATTGAACGAAGCGTGTACTTGCAGTAAATGTTTTTTCGTTTTACCATTTTAAATGTGATGGGAAGCTGACCAATTGCAAAAAGCTAACAAGACAACTTGTTCTAGCTGAAATTTTACGGAGTTTCTACTTGTTTTAACATTAGGTGTAATGAGTTTTCGAAAAATTTGAAAAGATGAAAAAACTCTACTACAAATTTGCTTGAATACTTATGAAGCACTTAAGACTTTAAATTGAAGTTAGAATTGATTTTTTTTTATAAATTCTGCTTTTGTTCTACTAGTTAGGTTAGGTTAGTAACCTGTTATTTAATTAGTTTTTTTTTAGAATTTATTTTCTTGGAACGACTCGAATGAAAATTCCATCCATTGGTTTGAATCCCATGTTAGTTCGAAACTTAAGTGGAACTTGAGTTCGTGGTGATTTTTCCAACTTGAAATTCATAAGCAAGTGGGCAATTCCAACTTTAGCTTCGGCAGTGGCATATCGAAAAGCTAAACAAATCCGAGGACCAGCACCTGTGATTTCGGAAAGAAGCAAAAAAATGACTTTAGAATGGAAATTTTAGTTTCCGAAATTTTACGACATACCAAATGGCAAGAAAGTGTAGTTTGGTCTCGAGTCCTTTCCTTCTTGAGTAAATCGTTCAGGATCAAAGATGTCAGGATTTGGATAATAACCTTGTAAGAGAAAAAGTATAATTTTTAAATCAAAGAATAATATTGTTTTTTTAAATTTTACGCTCGTCATGATGAAGTCCATAAATTGGGACAAAGGTCGGCACGTCTTTCGGAATCGTTCGTTGTGGATCGGGGAAAGTATATGGTCGCGTTGTCATTCGCTCGAGTCGAGCACTCGTTGGCCACTTCCGCAACGTTTCGTTGATGACCATATCCATATATTCGGCGTTCATGACCCCGTCGTAAGTTAGTTGACCATTGTTACTCTCTGCTACTTTTTTAATCTCTTGATACAACCTGTCTTGAATTTTGTAGTTAAGAGACAGTTCGTAGCAGCACATGCGCATGAGCACTTCAAGTCCACTAAAACCACCGAAAAAGAAGAGAATACTTTGAGCCAAAACCAAATCTTCGGTCAACGTTACTTTTTTAACAACGCCTTTAATTTCTGACTCGGCATCGAAGCTCTTGAAATCTTCTGGAGTTTTTGTATGGACTGGAACTATGGACGGATCACGAGCGTCCATTAGAAGCTGAAGAAAGTCTTCACGCCTTTCTCCAGTCGTTTCTCGGTGCGCAATTGTTTGACGCACAATATTCACAAAAAAGCTCAAGTTATCCTGATCCAAGAATGGAATACCGAAAAGTTTAAAAATACGTGGAAAGTAAATTCTTAGAACCACTTTGACTTGTTGCCACTTGGTGGCATAACGATCTTGGAATCTCAAGGCACATTTGGTAAAATCTGAATCTTCTTCCGCAAAACTTTGAGGATCTAGACCAAATGCAGCAGAAGCAATGACATCCATTGTAAATCGTGTCATGATATTGACAAAATCGGGATCACGTTGATTTTCAATTTCTTTTCGAATATACGCGGACATTTTTTCAGAAGATTCAGTAAATAATGGAAACATTCGTCGTAGTTTCCCTGTTGTAAAGGTTGGACTCAAGGTTGACCTTAGGTCTTTCCAGGCTTGACCTTTTACAAAAAATCATGCATACATGAAGTTGTGTGCCAAAATACTTAAAATAATTAACCAAAGTCCTACCTTTTGTATTGTTCAAGACTTTTGAAAATAAGTGATCTGACTTTCCCATGTCACCGGTACGCCGATCCACAAAACTATCGAAATCTTTTACCTAAACAAAGTGAACGATTGACATAACAAAAAAAACTAAACTTTGCAAAAATTTTTAATAAAACTGTTTTCTTACAAGCACGTGCTTAATTAGCTCCGGATCAATAACATAGACGTACGGAATATTTCGTTCGTAGAGTCCAACATAGCTAGAATGTCCTTCTTTTCGAACTTTTTTGTAAATCTTATCTTCATTCACATGAAGTCCTTGCTCTTTTTGAAGGAGTTTCCATCCTGGATTCATGTTTGAAGTATCGCAGTATGGAACATTACGATCTTCCCAAAAAGTATTTTTAATAATTTTTTTAGCCCTTCCAGGTTTTACAAAAAGCCAGGTGATGATACTCGATAGCACGATAACTAAAATCCAGACTATCATTTTTCGGCAGTGTAGTTTGAAGTAGCTGGATAACCTATATTGTCTTACTACAATGTTTGCAAAAAATTACCCTGGGACCCACGTTATATTTTAACGAGACTGATGCTTCCTTGAGTCGGTATGCACTTTTTATAGTTTTTAAGTGTCGTGATAAGCTTCGGGACAAAAAAGCCGGTTTACCTGAAGTACCAAGCTGATAAAAAAGAGTTCCTCGGAGATGCATGCTGGTTTGACTAGTTTTTGTAAGTCAGTAAAGAGGTACCATCATGAGCAAAGTGGCATTGAAGTGACATGAATCTTAACTTTTTGTTTTACTTGGACACTTTTCTTGGACACAGAGTCGTTGATCAAACCTTATTGGCTTTGCTGGGACGCCCTGAAATGTGTCTGAACTGACTGAGTACGAAATCTCTAGTCAACCTGTTTCCGCAAACCGGTAATTTTTTATCACGCAACACATTAGCAATTCAAATGAAACTTAGAATTTATTGAATACTCCACAGAAATTTTGTATCATCAAAATTTATTCCAACCTCAATCTACGGTCATGTCAACTGTAGTCTGGAGAATACCACTTAAATTCAAGTTTGTTCAATGAAACGTTACATAAAATGAAACTCTCCAAAAAAAAAAATTAGATAAGGTAAAAACTGTAAAAATCGAAATATGAAAGTTGACGAAACCCGACTCTTTTACCATCTATGGTTTTTTAGCCATGTGAAAATCATACCGATCTTCTGAACTTGTCCAGGTTACCACGTGACTTAAATTGGCTTTTTGGAAGAGCCGGCTTGAATCTTCCGTAGAATATTTATGGGCGTAGGCAAAATGAACACGTTCATTTTCTTCCAACTGGATTACAACTTTTCTCATCCCATCTTTTTCATTGTAAATCAAATCTTGTTTGACCTTTGACTTGTAAAAAGATTCCAGCCTTCTTTTTTTCGAGTTATAACCAGTAGAATACTCGAAGGTAGTCATGTCCAGTAAGCCAGGTTGTCCCAAAATATTGCTAGCATTATTAAGTCCATTAAGACAAAAACGTCGCTGTACTCCTGCTGGATCGTCATAAGCCAAAAAAATTTCATTACCGTCCTTCGGACGATCAATGCCAATTATCCAAGCGTCACCAGAATTGAAGCAAGGATTGAAACTATTCAAGAATTTCGCAGCTTCTGGACGTGTAAAATTACCCATTGTTGAACCAAACCAGAGTATGGTCTTCGCAATCGATGGCAATAGCGTTTTCATGTATTCTCGTCCGTCGTCGTAAGTTCCCCATAAACCAGTCGTCGTTACATTTGCGTATTTTGGAAGTTGGTGTAGCGTCTATGAAAAATTAAATAAAATGTGATTTTAACTAATTTCATTTTAAAAAACAAACGCATAGTTCATTTTACTTCTTGGAGCTCCGTTTTCACCAAGTCCAAAGCATAGTATTGAATATTGGAACATTTCTTATCCAGAGCGTTCAATAGAATTCGTGTTTTTTGTAACGATCTTTTGAAAAAAAAACAATTTTTATTTTAATCAATAAAAAATTTTCAGGACAAACTTTTCTATATCATCTAAATCTTCAATCAAAAAATTTTTTGCTCCAAAAAAATTTTTTTTGATCAACTTTTTTGTATCATCCAAATCTCCAATAAAAAATTAACGCTTTCCATCCGGAACTTGTTTCTAAACTTTTCGGGGCTACATTGATGCCCTGCAAAAAATTTAATTAAAAAAAAAGCGATTCCACTAACACAATTCGAAACACACCGACACTTAGGTCTCATAAAGTTGTTTTTCAAATTTAAAATCGCTTAACAAGGAAATTAGAATTGTTGATTTTGAGATGTGTTGTTCCTCGCCGGAGCAATAGAATTTTTATTTAAAGGAGGTCTAATTTTCTGGACCAATTTTTTTGTTAAGTAGGGTTAGTTAAGTTCAGTTAAGTTGCTAGTAGTGGTAGTAAGTAAACCGCTAAGACTTCCTTACCCTGAACCAAATTCAACAACGATGCTTCCATTTGAAATTTTATCCGCCATTTCTTCCCCATATTTCTCTAATATTTGAATTTCTTCAGAAACTACGTAGTATTCCTTGACAAATTCTAGTTCGTTCTTAAAAATTTCAAGGCCTTTTTTGTCCCACAGAATAAGACTTGGAATAGATTTTTGACCATTTGGCTTGCGTAAGCCTTCCAGTATTCTTTTTCCTAGGTCGCCAAACGGATAGTCGTCATTGTCTGCTTCAGCAACGACATTTCCTGAATATTTCCGAATGTCAATGATTTTAAGTCCTTGTTCTCCTTGGCAATCCAAAGTTTTACTCATCTTCAGTTGTTCGTAAGAACCTGGCATCGAGCTTACCATTAGAAGAATATGCCGTGAAGTCAATAAAATGAAACTCAATATTTTTAAATCTACTCAAAATTGAAAGTCAGTGACTTGAATTTTGTATAATCAAACTGAGCGCTTACAGAAACAAAAGCTGGATTGAAACTAACAGAGAGAGTATTTCAGACTAGAACATAAATATAGTTCAGAGGTCACGAGTCTGTTACGTTATATAAAAACTCATTCAGTTCCTTATTGAGCATTGACTTTTACTTGGTCGTCAATTCGTCCTCTTCTCAATCATAACGATACAAAAATATTTTTATTCACATTCATCACTTTTGTATACAATGTTATCACTTTGACGACAGAACTTCATAAGAGATGCCGAACTGCCTTGTTTTCCTAGGATCTTACCAAATTTTCTTTTTTGAAATTAAAATAATCTCACTCCAATTACTTTAATGAATTACACAGCTACCATATATTTTCGCGGTTGGATTGCATTTTTAGTTCATAAAAAAATATCGACGGGGAAGCCACCCGCAATAAAATGCAGACTTAATGGTTCCAATCCAATTGCAATCCCCACGCGTGGTGGGATAATTTCCGTATCGAGGTATTATGTCAGTAAAGGAGCTTCTTCTTCCTTCATACTCAGTGAGCGTTTGACTTATAGTAAAATTTAGCATTCACTTTTCAGGTATAATTTTTATTTAAAGGAGGTCTAATTTTACAAGAAAAAAAACTTCATTTTCGACAGGTAAAAAGAAACTAAATTGAAAAATGAAATAAAAGGTTTTACCTGTCCAACAACGCCTTCCTCCGAACTTGAAACTCGGCTGATTCATAATGCGATCTAAAAGCTGAATGCAGATTCTCGCTCCATAGAGCTGAGATCAAAGAAAGCGAGGCAATTACAGAGAACTATCCAAAGTGTCAAAGGTCAAAGGTCAGCGAGCACGAACTAACAATCCCATTCGGAACAATCCCAGTTGGAACTACCCCGGTTATCCTGAACTGGAGCAACTGACGATTGTACTAAATAAGTTATTTTGTGATATGTGTTCAATTGTTTTCTAGTGGAATCTTCTTATGCGATTTATTACTGTTTTGATACCGTTCTTTAAGAACTACTCCAATTTTTCGCATATTGGGAGTTTTCTAAGAAAAATGAAACACCCTACAAAATTGCAAAATTTCGAATTTCTCTGGTAACTCAGCGAGGAGAAAGAAAAGTGAAATTGCAGGCGTTTTTATTTATTTTGAACATTGAGAGTTACAATTTTTATAATTAAACTTGTATTATCGTTTCTGAACTCTGAATGAAAGTGGTATTGTCATATACTTTATTTTAACCATAATAGCAACAAGGCTCAGTGTCCCAACTGCAATCCAATTGCTCGTCACAGTGTTTCTTATCCTTTGCGTCGCTCGGTACACGGTATCCCCTTGCGCAAGCAACGAATTTCCCTGCACAGTAGCAATCTCTAGTGAGATACTCGTACCCCACATGCACTTTGCATGTTTCACCGGAACACAATCCAATGGAAATGACAGCTAGCGCCACGACGAGAAGTACACGAACCATATTGATCTTTGTACAAAATTCCAACAAAAAAAATATTGAGACTGCTAAGTGTAATATATTTCAAGAAATTCTGCTTCCGTTTAAAAACTTTTAAAACCTCCTTGTACTTTAGGTATTTTTGTTCAAAAGAAGTTTGGACTTCGTTTTTATTGGTTCAGATAATTCACTAGCCTAATTAATTAATTAATTAGAAAATATTACCTTTTATCATTTACTTAATTAACCACAGTCTCGATTAATGTTTTATTAATCGGCAGGAGTGTGAACCCTGATGGTCGTTGTTTCTTTTAAGTTGTTTTGAATTCCCTTCAAAACCAATTCATGTAACATATAAAGACTATGATATTATCACGGTGGGGCTTAGAACCCACCGTGCTGCGTCGGGTCAAAAGCAAAAGAAGGCGTCGCGACAAAAGTCAAGTTGACAAGATCTTTGCTTTACATTTTACTGGACGACGTTGGACTTAAAATCAAAACGACAGAAAGAAAAGAATCAGGACCTAAGAATCGACGTCCTTGACCTGACGACTCCCGACCACATACTCTGACCTTCATAATCTGACTTTTTTAAAAAAAAACCCAGAAATGAAAATTTCAATATCTTCTCTCAAAATTGACATTGCAGTCGACATAGACCTTGAGTGGTACCGTGGGTATTTCTAATAGCTTCA
>JABASK010000041.1:0-49599 GCA_019776465.1 Rambutanura hunanensis | reverse complement strand
TCTAAGTCCGTCTCGTTAGGTTCCTACATGAGGAGAAGGAGAAGGAACCTAACTCTAATGCTAAGAGATGAGACGGGACTTAGAGAAATTTCTCTGGACCACTTTTGGTATACACCTCCCATCACTTCCTTTAGTTTCAACTTACCAAACCTCCATAATGTAACAGAGAGACAAGTACTTACCTACTTTGATTGATATCCAAAATGAACCGTGGACGTGGACGTTGAATTGACAGTGCAGTGGTTGAAACGACGACGTAAAAAAAGTGAAAGGGAAACAAAATCAAAAAAAGACGGAAGCCAAAAGGCAAAAAAAAAGTGAAACATAAAAATCTAACGGCGAAAAAGGAATCTGGCAGGAGAAACTTGCGCAACTTTTCAAAACAAAAAATGCATTAAGTTACCTTATAACTTTGACTCAAACAATGTCATGTCCATGTCATGTCATGTTATGGTTACTCAAAAAAAATCAATGCAAGAATAATTTGTGCTTTTACAAACACGAGCATCTTGCAAATTTTTCTTTGCAAAAAAAAATTGCACATTTTGATAAACCCTTTTATTTTGAAGGTGGGATTAAGGAATACAATATGGCAAGATGACACATTGAATTTTTCTTAACCTACTAAAACATGAATTTCAAGTTAATAATCTTCTAACGACTGGTTTCGGAAGCATCTTACAATTCTGATACAATACAACTTTTAGTTTTACATTAGTTAGCTTAGTAATTCAAATATATTATTAGTTAAAATTGGAACGTTGATCATTTATATTGTGATAGTGTTTCCTTTATGATAATCTGGAATAATCAATTCACCTGTAAGTTTTTCTTTTTTGGTTATTTACCGGCGAACGTTGACGATTGCTTAGATTAAAAAAAATTGCTTGTGTTCTGGGGGAGGGAGGAGCTAAAATAATTTTAAAAAAACGATTAAGTCCCACCTGCCTGCCGCTCAATCGTCGCTGTTCTAAAAGTTAAAAATAGAAAACTAAGCGACGTAAGTTTTGCTGAACGCAGTAAGGAGAATGAAACCTAAACGACTTTTAGCGTTTAGCGTGATAGATTAGTATGCGAAACTGGGTAACAAAGTGACGACAATTACTAGCTTCTTCTTAGTTGGTCTTTCCTTTAGCTTTTCCTAGAGCAATTGGATCTTCCATTACGTCCTCTTTACTATCCCATTCTGACATGGTCACAGCTTCTGATGAGCTTCTCTGGTCATTGTCCACTTTTCCTGTACACAATATTATTCGTCTCTTTTTTCTAGAGATATTAAGCGCATTTGACTTACCCGTAGATAGTGCCTTGAAGGCCACCTTGCAGATGAAGTAGGTCCAGAACCCGTGAAGCAGCAGGAGAATTATCAGCATGGAATTGAAGATGTAGTAAACAGGATACATGGGAATAATTTTTGGAGCTTCAATCAGCGTACTGTAAAAATCAAATTGAAATTAATCAAATTTCGTATTGAGTCACAAAATAAGATTGGGAGGAAGAGCCTAAAAATTGTTCAAACCTGTTGAGAATGTAAGCTGGGAAGATTCCAAGGCGGGTAATGATCCAAACAATGGTAAAAAGTCCAAAGAGAATGTCACAGACACGATCTAGATTAGCATATTTCGACATCTTTGCTACCTGAAACGTATAAAACGAAAAAAATACTTCAGAATTTCGAATCTGAATGTATTTTTTTTTAAATTAACGAAACTAATTAGTTTTGCGTGTAACCTCTAGGAAGGCATCTGCGGAATCGTGTAGAATCAAGACTAAAGTTCCAACACGTGTAAAATTACACGTCCAGCTAAATCCCAGGAGAGCTATTGTTGTACAATGATGAACAAACATTTGCCAAAAATCCCGTCGTTGACGATCAATAAATTGAGAGAACATAAGTGACCAGTAGAAGCCAGAGCCTAGCATGTAGTACCACCAGATGTCAGGTGTAATGCTCTAAAATTTAACAATTTTAGTTTTAATTTTCAATGTGATTATTTTTTAGTGGGTGGTCCTTGTCACTGGAAACTTACATGATGCGGGAAATCGTACCAGCAATGGTTGATATCCCAGAACCATGGCTTATCCCTGCGTTTAAATTAAATTTAGAAAAGTGTATTACTAGTAATGATATTCAATTTAGCATTTCCTTGATTGAGGCGGCTAAGATTGAATACATTTGAGAAAAGATTAAACTCAAATGCTTTACCATAGGATGTAGATACCAAACAAGAGATTCCCAGCATAGAACAAGAATTTCCACCTGAGAATTAAAAAGTAATAGAAAAGGAAATGTTGTGAATCTATAAACCGGTTTACGGTTATAGTTGCATGGCCTTCTAAATTCTTTTGTGGGAATTACCCTGATTCGGAGAACTTTTCAAGTACAGTTGGTTTATCCTTGTTGAGTCTCCGCCTCATCCATCGTTCCACTTGGCGTACTTCCAATTCCGTCTTCTTCGCCAATGTTTCCAAATATTTATGACCAAATATAGCTTTACGGTTTTCCCGATACGCTGCTTCTAGAATACGATTAGGTTTGACTTTGGGCTTAGGTCGGTTTTTGATACCGAGATGAATACCAAAGGGATAGATGATTGTTCTGAAACAAAATAAATACCGCTCAAGCTTAGTTAGAAATCAGGGAAATTGACAGACCGTTGAGTTACAACAGGTGAAATCATATTTATTACCTCTCGACTATAAATCTCAAGATGATGAGACCAAGAGCCAGTGGAATTGGATAAATCAAATCCCCGAATTCGGCATATTTCACTTTATCGTTCTTCTGCATATCCTCCCACTCAAATCCTTTAGGTAACCAAACATCCGAATTCCAAAACCATTGTTGGAACGTCGTCCAACTTTCCATTACGAAGGATCCTAGAGTGTCACTTCGTCTGTCAATAGGGTTGAATTGAAATCGAAAGACACTAATAATTACTTATGACTTACAGCAGGCTTGGTCAATCTCTAATTAGGTACTTAACATTTAATTAAATATTGCGTCACTGTTAATAGCCTCACCTAACAGAAAATAACAGCAGATCTGATCTGACAGCGGAATGAACCAAGTCCAACGAACCAATCAATCCCACCCAACCCAGGTGACCCAAAGATTTGGGTTAGGTTCTTCAAAGTCCAATTTAATCTAATCTCAATTATTATTGCACAGTCAATCAAAAATTTAACTAGGGAAGAGTTCAGCGAATCTCTCGTACGATGCAGGGATGACTCACACCACGACCACACACGCCACAGAAGAGCAGCGTAGCGTTAAACGCTGAATTTTTATGGTTTTTCCCGAACCAAAGCAATTTTGGCAAAGGGCACAGAACGGGATCTGTAAAATCTGTGTCCTGTGTTCGGTGACGATTGACGAAGGCCAAATGCCAAAAGGCGAAGAGAAATACACAAACTACACAGAATGCAAATACATTTGCACTGCCGGCTGTGACAGTATACGCTATGTAGGCGTAATATTGGATCAGTTGCTCATATGGTTACAAACACTGCACTGCACATGAATTTGGGTTAAATAATAGTATGTATTATATATTAGATAATTATTAATATTGAATAAAATTTTTGTATAAATGCATACAAATACTAATATTATGCTGTCTTCATACTACATATGTACAAGATAACATTTCGATGGTTATACAATAATACATTAGTATTTTATATTATAATAAAGATTATAGCTTAGTTCTTATATAAATTCGCTATTTGTATTGAAATGAATACAACGCAAAAATTAATGGTACGTTCAAGTAAAATCCTTAAATTAAAAAATGCCAATAATAAACTCATAACAGAAAATTTGTGCATCAGAATTGAAATCCTATAAAAAAAAAAGATTAATAATAATAATTGAAAAAAGGTGAATTATTCACGTTTGACTGAAGGACTTCTTTCAATACGTGGTACATAGTTTTCTTTTCTGTGTCATATTTGTCAGGTTTGACCCGACTGCCTTAAGTAATTGGGTATGGTTTTGGTTTTGGTAAGGTGTGGTTTTACCTTTTCACACCTTCTGGAATTTCGCCATCCCACAGTGCCCACGACGACTCCAGGCGGGAAAATTATGAAAAGAAAAGTAGAAGCACGTGTGGAACTGTCAACTTCTCTGTCATCTGTTGTCTGTACTGTGTTGCATTTATCTTGCTTTTTGGTTTGTAATCCGGAAGAGGTCAAGGGTCATCCTGTATGATCTTCGCCTATGCAACATAGGAAGAGCACAACTGTACAGGAAGCCTTTTAGTTGACTAGAAACATTTGAGAAACATTGACAATATTGGAACTTACTTGCGTTTGAGTTATCACTGTTAATCAATGAATCTTCCACACAAAAACGAAAACTACAAAGACGTACAGTATTGGGACGAACGTTATGAAACAGAAGAATCTTACGAATGGTGCAAGGACTACAAGACCTTTAGTAGCTTGTTCAATACTGCGGAATCATCCCGGAATGCCCGAATACTGGTAATTGGTAAGACATAACGAAACATAACTGGCTGATGAATGCCATTTCAAGCAACGTCCATCATTCATCACTTAAGGTACGCAAGCGCAATGCGTCTCATTCATTACGTCCAAAATGTACGATGGACTATAGTCAAATAGCTGTAAGATTCTTTAAGAAGATAAACCTGCTTACGCAGCTTATGTTGTCATGTTTCTAGTTCTAAACTATAAATTCTAGTAAATAGGAAAAATCTCGAAAGCTCCTACTTTGGTTTGCTTGTTCTTTTATTTACTTTCTTTTATCTTGACTCTTTTTTTTTTTGAAAAATGAATTATTGATCTCGTTTTGAAACGAAAACCAAACAAAAATTGAGTACGGTTGAGTGATTTCTTGAACGTTTTGTAGGTTGTGGAAATAGCAGCCTTTCTTTAGATCTGTACAATGACGGATTCAAGTTGATTACAAATATCGATTACTCTCCTGTCGTCATTAACAAGATGCAAGAGCGTTATGGTCATTTGATGAACTACGAGCAAATGGATATGAGATCTTTGACCTTTCCATCAGGGCAGTTTGACCTTGTGATAGAAAAAGGGACTTTGGATGTACTTTTCACTGGTGAAAAGTCAGTATGGACTCTTAGTTCTGAAGCTCAAGCGGATTTGGATAAAACGTTAAGTTCAGTTGTTCGAGTGCTCAAACCTGGTGGTCGCTTCATTTCAATTACATTTGCTGAGCCTTATTTTCGAAAGCAGCAGTATTCACGGTACTGGGATTCTATCCAAGTTTCCAGTTTTGGTGATTTCTTCCATTACTACTTCTATTCGTGTAGTACGATCCGGTTGGCCCTTGCAAGTTAAGAGTGGTTAGATTAGTACCTAATTTCCCAACTTTAAGTATCAGAGTTTTATGTTAAAACAAAGAAATATTTGGAATCACGTCATTCCGTAAACCTTCTGACTGGAATACTATCCAGTTGGAAGTTACCGACCTGTGATTCAAACTTAAGTTACGTCATCTTTTCGAACTAAATTGCCGTTTATAAAAGTAAGTTTTGTTCAGCTTTAGTATCGTGTTCGTAACTTGGTAGGTATGCTTCAGGGTCTTCTGTAAGGAGGTTAGGTAATCTAAACTAGCGTAGCTATCGGCTGTGCGTCAATCGAATTTAATGGAAAATTTTGGTACTTGACTGTTTCTAAAGTAGACCAATTTTTCGACCTTAATGATGAAGGTTGTGACTTGTGAGGCCAAGGGACCAAATGTCTGTTACTGCTTAAGTAAGTTGCAGAGTTTACAACTAAGGAACTTAAGACAATTTATTACTTTACTTGATTTAATTTTAAATTTAATAGACTTATTTTAAAAGTAATTTAGTTTTGTCTAAATAAAATCTGTCGTAAAAACAATAACTTTTTCTCCTGTGTCCAAGTAGGCAAGTGTTGAGTCGTTGACATTGTTGTTATGAAGTGACTCAAGACTAAGGACACGGCGCGTGAGACCTTTATTTGTAAAACGTTTTTTTATTCTTCCACCATTTTTCTTATACTTGTACTTTCCTTGATCAGAATCTGTAGTCCCACCGGAGATATCTGGAGATTCACATGATTCACCTTCTATATCCCTATGTCGAGTGGCAATCATGTCGAGGTCATTTAAACTAAGTGACCCTGTCACCTTGTCAGTCTTTCGAGTACTCTCTTCTCGTCTTCCTCCTTGTCCTTGCTGAAGGTGATAGGCGGGTAGGTTTAGCTTACGCTTGTTAAGAGTCACCGTGTCAAAGTTGTAGGGACATGGACATTGATTGGATGGAAAGTTGTGGTGACCTCGAGGTAGAAACTCAAAGTCGTCATTGGCCACTGTGGTGACACTGGCACATCGGAATGAATCCGTGTAATGCTCACCCTAAAACAAGTGAAAAATATCTTAAAATAAATAAAACAATTTATCGTTTAATTTCAATGTTTAGTGCAAATTTTGACTAGTTAAGTAACTTAACATGTTTTGCCAACGTGCAAAACTTTTTTTGGCAAATAACCGTGACTTTTTTTTTTACACATCAATTAAATTGAGATGTGCGTGTAAATTGGTTGTGTTTTTGCATGAATTTTTAGCAAAGACGGATCTTTTGAAGATAAGGGTGAGAGATCACGCTAAAAAAATTGTAGGTTGATTTATTAGTGTTAAATTTTGTTTTTGTAACTGTGTGTCCGATAAGGTCTTAAGGGTTAGTAGTTAGTTAGGCACGGCCTTCATTAACTAACTCTCATAAAACGTAATTATTTCCATTTTGAAACACACGAAGAAACAATTCTGTCTAAAATACCGTTTGGCCCATGTACACTTCTTTTAAGTAACATAACGTCTATCAACTAAAAACCACAGAATCTTCTTTCTTCACGCCCAAAAAAAATTCCTTTGGAGCAGGAAATCCTTGTAAAACTCCCACTTTGTCAGGTTTTTTTTTTAATTGTATTACAAAACTTGTGAGTCACAGGGTACATTTTAGTCGTTTAGTAGTTTATCGAGGAATTCTTAATGGAAAAGTGTTATTGAGCAGAAAAGTTGCGGGTTGTAAAAACTTACAAAGTGTTAGTAAGTAAAGGTGTGACCTTTTTTTGAATTTTTTTAAAGTTTAGTTAATTTTCATCATTTCATTTATTTTTTTTCTCCCCAGATTTTGTTTGGTTCAACCTGAGTGGATTTAGAATTTGAAGATTTTTAGCCCCCGCACGTGCCGCGTCACTTTTTTTTTTTTTTTGCAAAAGTGCAAAAGAGTTTCAACGAATTGGACGTGTTAATAATTATTCGCTATGTGTTTTTAAATACTAAATATGCAAATTATGTACTAAGGTGTGTGATTATAGTATACAAGTTACGAATTTTGAAGGCCTTTTTGGTTAAAAAAGAGAATTATAATGAAGTTTGAATGAAATCTGGTGGTGGTGTATTGTAACTTTGGTAAATTATTCGCAGAGATTGTAGTGATTTTTTACCTGATGAAAGGAGGAGTCGTACGTGTTGTACTCAGATGACAACCCATTGTTCAAAACACCTTCTGCAACAAGACAAGAAAAAGGCAGAATTAATGAAAAACGAAGGCGAGGAGGTTGTGGTGAAAATAAGGTGTTTTTGGGGTTTTAAAGACATACTTTAAAAATTTAAAAAAAAAATGAAGAAATAATTTTTTGGGAACTTTCAAATATTTTGTTGCAGGTTTTGATTGAATTTTTGGTCACACCTCTCCCATTGCTGCTACTATGTTTTCCTCCAGCAAAATACTGAAATTCGCCATTATTAAAACAAAGGGATCCATTTGTAAGGGATTGGTTATAGGAATCACTATGGCGAATTTGTTTTGGCAAGTGCCTAGCTCCTCCAGAAAATTTGTGACTGTCACTTGACCCTCGTCTTCCTCTTCGTCCATGGACAGCCCAGTAGACTCCAGGTGTCAAGAATGACTCGCCTACTTGTGCCCATAAAATGACATTGACCAGTGGCCAAGTGGGAGGGAGCCAAAATTTCCAAAATGTACACATCTAAGAAAAAAAAATTTTTTTTTTTAATGAAAAACAAACTTTCTAGTGGATTTTTAAAAAAAACGGCAGTTCTTTACTAAAATTCTTACAAGAAGCGCCGAATTGATGAGCAAATTAATGGCTCCAACTGCTGACGCAGCGATGGCTTGTCGTCCACCACTTGTTCCAGGACCATGTCCAAATCCAAAGAGATTTGCTGATGAACTTGTGGAATTTGTCCCAATAATTAAATTGACATCTAGTGTTTTCCTTCGAAGAAAACCTTTACAGCCTAAGAAAATTAAGCTGAGCACAATCGTCCCAGTGTGGAATGTGACATAGGCTGCAAGGAGAAAACGGTAAGAAGGAGTTAATGGTGGGACCAAGTCAGTCCCACCGAGTAGATAGGATCCCATTAGACTCAATAGGAAAAGTACTAAGAGATGGTATTTAATTAGGCTGGAATTTATATTCAAGAGGTAGTTGGACGGGGACCTGTCAAAAAAAAAACAATGTTGTTAGTTGAAAATTTTTTAATTACATAATTACAAATTCTTATCGAAAAAACTAACTGAAGGTACAAACGAATTGGTAACTAACCGAAATCGTAAAAAATGAAACTGACAAGTTCACCATATTAAACTTTTTGGTAATTTGTTTTTTACGTAAGAATCAACTAACATTTTTTTAAGAGGCGTACTACTTAGTTTAAATAAAAAAATAATAAAAGGGTAGAGATTTTACTTCTTAGCTAATCAACTAGTAAATTTTTCTAAGAAAATGTGCTTGTTAGATGAACCAAATTTAAAAAAAATTTTGTACTTGATTTTGTAGAATTCTTCCAAATGTAGACTGAGTACCGTCAAACTTTTGAAAATGAGTAGAGTATCGAAGGCGTATATTAGGTGGGCAGTGTATGAAGCCTCTAGTTTGAGCAGGGTCAAGGTCGAGTAGGCAAAATGAACAAATTGTAAGGTCAACTGGGCATAGACAATGGCCAGAAGAAGAATGGATTTGTGTCTTTTTCGGTGAATTGATACTAGTGTCCAGGCAATGATAAGGGCTGACAAGGGTGTCAGGGCTGTTAGTCCTATCCAACTAATAGTCACGTATGGAGGAGTAACCATCGTGAGAAGTCAATAGGCTAAAGTTTTTCAAAGAGGTCAATGACCTCAAGGCCTCAAAGCGTCGCTTCTGGGTGATTAAACTGGGACATCACACACTTTTTCGTTTTTTACTAAAAAAGACAAGAAAAATTAGAAATTTAAAAGCAAGCTTTTACCAATAATTAAACGAAAATTGAATGATACAAATTAGTTAAATTTATTTAAAGTAAATTTTAATTAAAATTTAAATTTGGCTAATAATTATTTATACTAAGAATTTGCACCTTTCCAAGTTACTTTTAGTACAGGTAACGTGTGCGTCGAATACCAAAAACTCTGCTAACCTAGTTTGTTACAATTTGCGACTTTGCTCTACAGTAATATTTTGGTCAATTGGCGTTCACTTTCGCCAATTTCTAAAATCCTTCTATATTTTTTTTCAAATTTGCTAGAATTTTGCAAAATAAGAATTTGTGATTTAAAAGTAGGTCAAGGAAGTTTTTTAATTATTTTTTCTTATAATACCGAGTTTTTTTTATGAAAAAAATTTTGTGTTTTTTCAATTTTCTTTTTCATTTTCGTTAAACATTTTTTTAAGAGACAAAGTGTAATATCTCCCACTTGAAGAATTCGCGTAATTTAGCCAATTGTCTCTTTGAAGAAACAATGTTACTCATTTTGGGAGACACGAGTTTAAAAGAAACAATGAAAGGGCATTAGCCCTTTGGCTAATAGTTACTTTTTTTTTACCGTGCAAATTCTAATAATTACTTTTGTAACAATAACAACTTTTTAATTCGCCTTTTGATCATTATCTCCTCTTAATGCCTCTATTGTTCTCGAAAGGGTGACTGTGAGAGGTAGATAACTTGTCAAAAATTTTAAAAATTACTTCTTTTTATTTTAAAATTTATGTTTACAGGCAAAAAAAAAATTATTTTGTGAAAAAATGCGTTAAATTATACAGAAGAAAAGGTAAAACTAGGTAAATTTCATTCCTTTTACACAAAAACCGATGCAATTTTTAGCTTTTGGCGTCACACGAGTTAAAAAAAATTCATTTTTACGTAAAACATTTTGACGTAACAGAGAATGTAAGGAGAAACCCTTTGAAGTTTTTGCAAATTAGAGTGCTCTTTTGCAATTTTTGCAAATTGTAAATGTTGTCCCCTTGACGAAAATAAGAACTCTCATTATATCCGCTACTATTGTTGTAAATTACTTTTCTATTGTTGTCATCTTGGGGGGACGCTTAAGTTTTACAGTACGAAGAGATAAAATTTGATAAAAATTTTGATCATTAGAAATTTTTTTTTTGGGCTCGTTTCAAAATCTTTCACGAAGTAATAAGTCAAAAACGTAACTCTTTTCTCAGATTAATCTTTTACATCATTTGAAATGCTGTAAAGGTCCGACGATCAATTGTGTTTTTCATGTACAACGTGGTTAATTAACTTTAACCTAGCTGTAGTCTTACCTCCTTCTGAGCCCAGAGGCCGTTTCCTTCTCAAGGTTGAACTCGATCCTCCACACGCCTCCGTGATATTTGATTTTTTTTAAGCCTTACAGATTGAAAGTAGTTGAAAATTTCTCCTCACACTTTGAATTTTGAAGATTCAATAGTAGCAGGACAGATGGTCCAGAATGCAGCCTCCTCTGGTGAAGCTTGGGGGCGGGGCAAGGGGA
Source organism: Rambutanura hunanensis (assembly GCA_019776465.1). NCBI lineage: Eukaryota > Metazoa > Arthropoda > Collembola > Poduromorpha > Neanuridae > Rambutanura > Rambutanura hunanensis. The sequence goes on along the minus strand of JABASK010000041.1, from coordinate 38,821 downwards.
TGAATTTTCAACTGATTGTGAGAAGATTGTTGAGATGGGGAAGAGGGATGAAATCGTTGAGGGATGATTGATGTTGCTGGCGTTTCAACCTTTGACCTCTGTTGTCGTTATCGTTAGTTTGAACTTTTTTTTGGGTGTAATTGAGTAATTGGGCTTGAATATTTAATAAGAAAGGTGATTTTCTGTAGTGCATTTACGGTAATAAAAAATATAAGGCTGTTTTTTGAGAGGTAGCACACGGATTTTTTGAGTAAATTATTAGAGCGAAACTTTGGCCTGCACGACTAACCGTTTGGTTCGTTTAACAAGAAAGAGCCTTGATGAACTCTGCAAAAAATTGGCTAATGTTTGCAAACTTTTTTGGCATGTGGAGGAGGTAGGGTGTGTGCTACTGTTTTTTTTTTAGTCTAATTAATTTTTGATAGAAGGGCACAAAAAGCCGCAGGTTTTGTGAAAATTTACTCGTAAGATGAAAAATGACGGATACTTCTTTGTCACTGCGATTTTTTTTTGGAGCAACTAGCACTTTGGAAATTTTATGATTTTCACGGCTACACTTCCTGAATACCGGTTTTTTTCGAGTAGAGTACTTAAGTGTCCTGAATGAAAAAAAAACCTTTCACCAAAAACATCTGCTCTGAACTTGATTCGAGTGCAGACTGACATTTTTTGAGTGCTTTTCAGTAAAGTTGAAGTTGGCACTTCACTTAGGAAGTAAAGTTTGAAGTTTTTTTTTAGAGTTTCACATTTTTTCAAGTTTTTTTTTATGAATTGAAAAAAAAACTGGAGAATTTTTTATAAAGTCGAACTGGCTCACCTTCGATGTTGAATGGAGGACAGAAGAGGGACTACTGTGAGACTTTCGTGTTGTGAATTGGGGGATAATAGTTTTTTTTTGGTGGGATGTGGTGGGGTGGTGGCTCAGAAGTGATTGTTTGTAATTTTTGTTGGTGGAGAATGAAAAGAAGAATTTTTTTTGTCTATTCTGTCGTGTTTCACATCTCGCAGTTGGAGAGAGATGCAATCCTAGTTTGGGATCTGGGAATTTGATCTTGCCGTTGGGCATTTTAGAGGTAAAATTCCAAGACTCAAATCATCCCCAACACGGAGAATCAACTGGGCGTGGACAATGGGATGAATTTGTATAATAATTTGTAACCAGGGAGAAAAAGTGAGAAGAAAAGTTTTCAAAATTTGGTTAAAATTTTCGTCGGCCTCCCCCCCCCCCTTCCCCCCAGCTGTGAGCCCTGCTGAGTTTGAGAAACTTAAAGATTTGACGAAGCTTTTATGAAGAATAATAAGAAAAAAGAATAATTTTTGAAATTTATAAATGATATTTGGTTCAATTCTTTCAAAAAGTTTTTCTTACAAATAGAATGTATGCAGCAGGAGTCGTAATTAGGACAAAATTTAAGTTGTAACTAAAGGAATTTTTAAGGAGTGTAGTACGAAAGTGTTTGAAAGTATAATAAATTCAGGTTGATTTTTGTGTAAATTTTGAAATTTTAAAATTGTGTAAGAGAAAAAAGGTTTAATTTTCATGTTTTGTTTCATTTTAAATTCATTTGCGAAAATTGGCAGTTTCGAAAAATGTAAAGTCACGCCCCCCCCCCCTGCCTGACGCTTAAGGATTGATTCTTACAATTAATTTGAAAAATATGTTTTTCGTGGCTTCCGCTCAAACACGCGCCTGTTTTGAGCATGGTGGGGAGGGTGGGTCTAGGTGGGTATTAAAGCTTGGGCGGTTTGATTTATGAAAGGGGGATTTAATAAGACCTTCCGCCAAAAAGTTGCAATTTTCAAAATTGCAATTGCTACCATCCCCCACTTTGATTCCTTGGCAGAATGAATGATGAACTTGGATGATGAGAAAAGGGGATTTAAACTTGAATGTCCTAATTATGCAGAAATTCATTTTTGCAAAAAAAGAACGAGCCTCAGCTGACGACTCCTGCTTCACGATTTTTGCAAGGTTGTAAATAAAGATGAAAAGAACCTTATTACACCCGACAGCTGACAGTTTTCTTTTGTATGTTGTGCGAAAAAGAAAAAGAAGGGGGGACTAATTGACCTCAAATCGCCATGGAGGATATTGACAGATTTAGCAAATTTGCAAATGGAAAGGTGTGATGATCTATTTTCGACTTGCTGACTGCTGTTCATTTTACAAATGGTATAACTTCAAATATTTGCACTGTTGAAATTTGTAAATAATTGGCAAAAAAAATAAAAATTTACAAATTTGCAAAATTTACATTTGGAAGGGTAGACTTTTGGATCTCTGGCTTAAAAAGTGGCTTTCTAATCTGATCCGCTGTGACAATGGAAGACAATGTGTTTACAATTCATTACACTCGATGACCTTCACATTTCATCACCACGTAATTTGCAGAGTTGCGAATTTCAAATGAAAGGAGGGGGGGGGGCGGGGTTGTGGAATTTTTAAAAGAAAAGGCCGTTCTTCCTATGTGAACACGTGGGACAAAAGGGTGTCACTTTGACCCACTTCCCACCAAAGTGTCCCACACCCACCTTCCTCCTTCAAATTTACGCTTTTTGTGTTGTCAATAACCCTTTATTACCCCACCCAGGGTCCTGTGACGGTTAAAAATAGCACATTTTAAAATCTGCTTGCTTATTGTTGTTGTAGGTTGCAAAAATTGATGTTGTTTTGCACAATGCAAATGACCAAAGGGTCAAATTTGCATTGTGCAAAATAATGCAGGAGGATGAAGCAAGAAAGGATAAAGTTAAGGAGTTAAACCTTCTTTTTAATTAAAAAAAACCGAAGTACGGTTAACTTTGTAGGTTGTAAAAAATTTTTTGCAAAAAAAAATCACCAATATTTCGCAAATTCGAAAGGGGTAAAATGTTGGAAGAAAAACCTTAAATTAGAATATTGTGACTTAATTTTTGATTTGAGGCCAAATTCATTTTATTGCAAATTTTTTCGTTTCGGTTAGATTTTGCTGAATTTTGAATGAAATTTGATTTGTCATCATTTTTTAGCACATACTACTAAGGATGACAAAATCGTGGGGGGGGGGGGTATTTCCTGAATTTTGTAAGATTTCAGAATAGACGGCTGGGGGGGGGGGGCTGAGTTTTTGCAAGTTTCAAGTTTTTTGTTCATCAGTGCCAAAAAATTTTTTCAAAAAGTTAATCTCTCTCGCAAAAATCAAAACAGACGGAAAAGGTAAAGACAAGAGGACTTACGGTGAATATTTTTTCGCACTTTATGAAAAAATCGTGTTTTTGCTGGGAAAGAGAAATCGAGGTTTTAAATTTTGAGTATGTCAAACTGCCTAATTAATTATTCGAGTAGCATAAGCCGTAACCTAAAGTCAAGAGTTGTATTTCGTTCAATTCGCCAACTCTATGCAAAAATCTGGTTTGAAACCAAGTTAATTTTTTTTTGCATTGTTGATTTAAATCAGATTGACACTCGTACTCTACTTCCTTAAAATCCAAGGCAATTGACAAGGCCCCTATACTCTGTTACTTATGCACAATCTTTAGGTACTTTTTTTTTACATTTCGTAGTAAAATTGCAAAAATTTGCACAAAGTAAATTTTAGGTCAGTTTTAAATTTCCGCGACCTTTTCCCTTTCTCTTTAGTATTTTTGAGGAAATAATTACAATAGTTTCTTGGTCAAGGGACACTTTTTTTTTTGTGGTTTTCGCACATTTTTTTTTGCACAATTGAACCACCTTTGGTGGAATTTAAATTGGAAGGACTGTAAATCAGTAGGTTTAAAAATTCTGATTAGTTTCTGCTAAATTTTGCAAAAAATTGGCCGTTTACAATTTCTAAATTTTTGAATAACACGCATTAGTATGCAAATTAAATAAAATTCGAATCAATCGAGGTATAAACTGGAGGATAATGTCAGTTTGCCTTTGTATAAGAATGAATGAATTTTTTTTTTGCACATGACAATATTTTGACCTGAATAATCAATTGTTGATTAGGTGTTGTCACCATTTCGTCCACTGTAAATCAGGGTCATTTTGTCTTTGGCCTACAAGAACGGGAAGCTACTCAACGTTGAGTGATGAATTTAAGTTTATTACTTACTGGTGTTACAAGACTGTTAGTTTTTTTTTGTAAAAATTTGGCAGGTCAATTGTGCAAAACTGGTTATTTTTTGTTGGACTGTAGCTGACAAAAAGTGAATTGGGAAATTTCAAATAGAAGTTATACTCTCTTTACTGGAAAAGATAATTAAGGATTAATTAAGTTTAATTTGAAATTTAGTAAAATTTGGAGTAAAATTAAGGTAATCCGATCATTGGAATAATTTTAGTTGTGAAAAATCTAAAAATAACAAAATTTTTGTTACAGAACTGCATTCTTCAAGTTAAAATTTTGTAAGTTTTATTTTAAAAAAAAGTTTAGTTGGCATTAAAATATAACTAACAGGTTTTAAATTAACAAAATTTAACTGATATTTAAAAGTTAGTTCATACTGCTTCTCGCTTTTGAATTGCGACAGGCAACTGTGCCATCTCTCTGTGGTAGTTAGAAGGAAAGCATAAGAGATTTGGTTGAATCTTTTAACTTACAGAATTTTTTCGATAGAATGTGCTCCTCTGTTGAATTATAAATTCATTTTAAGCATTTTTAGAAGAAAAAAAAATCAAAATTAACAAATTTTGAAAAAAAATTGTTTTATAGTTGTTTATTTTTTTTTCACAAAATAAAGGCCACTATTCTAACTTACGCAGAAGGATTGTGCAAATTTGTAAAAATATCAAAAAAAAAAAAACAACGAAAGATGATCAATCAAAAGCGGTCAATTCGGGAATTAGGTAAGTGCAGAAAATCTGTGAAAATTTTTTTTTAGAATATTTTTTTTTTTGTAGAAGTGGAATATAAAGTTTAGAAAATGAAGGTGGTACTAATTTGAAAAAAAAATTGTATTTCTTATAAGTAAAAAAATACGAAGCTTCTAGGTTTTTTTTTGCGTAAATTAAAGTTCCCACAAGTTCATCGGTTGAGTAGATAATTTTATTTGAAACTCCTCCTTCTCCTCATAATTATTTGTAGATAATTATTAGTTTTATTAATTATTTTATTACATTTATTAATTTTAAGAATTCTTACCTGGGTGATTCTCTGAAGGGAGAAAATGTGACGAGGAAGGAGGAACGTTTTGTATTTTTTTCTGTCAAGTTTCTATTTATTTTTTTTGAATAATTATGTATATTTGAGAGAGGGGGATGGGGGAGGTTGGTTTTTTCGAAGCGGATTTGAAACTCTGAATCTAATTTGATAAAAGTGGTCTGGCCGGTTTCCAAAGATTTGAATCTCGCTTCCTCTATGCTTCACAAATCGGACTTATTGTGATGAATTGAACAGGAATTGAATACAATTTGGTCGAAACAATTTAATCAATAAAAAGAATAAAGTAAAAATTTGTCAAACTCGAGTGAATTAAATGAGAAACCAAGAGTTGATCAACTTGACGTTGAGAAAATCGACGTCGAACTTTTTGTCAGATGAATAAGATACCTACTAACCTGGAGGGTTGGCTTTATGTTGATTATTTTGTGCAAATGAAGGAACAGCTGCTGGAACGTGAAAAAAAGGGTGAACATTTAAAAAAAACTATTTTGAATTCATTACAATTTGTCGCTATTCTTTTCAAAATACTCATTTTTTAAACTTTCAAAATTTAAAAAAAAAACTTTAATTTTGTAATTTGCTAAATAATGTTAAACGACTATCGACAAAATGCTACTTTAAAATATTTCTATTAAATCCTCCTCTCTGGGTTACTTTTTGGAAGATTTTATCCGCAAACTTATTTGGTTGCTTTATAAAAAAAAACAAAAAAAAAACACTTTTTTTTAAAAAGATAATAGGTTTAAAAAAATAGTTTAGAAAATATAAAATTTTAAAAAGTAAAGTTTCGAAAAATGACTTTATTTATGTAAAAAATAAAAAATTACAAGGTTCCACTTCCCTTCATTAAATTTTTCTAAAAGTGAAAATCGCAATGAAAAAGTGGATTATTAATCTGGAGTATTTACGCGTGAGCCCGATACGGATTTTTGGCATAATGGACTAAAAACAAGCTTGTGGGTGGGGAGTGGGGAGAGGGGATTTGGGTATTTGAGTGGGAAAATAAAAAGTAAGTAAGTTTGAGAGCCTTAATAAAAATATTTGCATGCAAGAACTTTGAATTGTTGTGACTCTTTGGACTTTGGCAATGGGAGAAGTGAGGAGTGGTGCTTTCACCTTATCTTTCATCTTACCTCCTTAAATTTCAGTAGAAAAAAACCTACTTTGTCCAGAAACTTTATCCAGGAACTTTTGTTCAAGTGTACCAAAAGCTTTTAAGATCGATGTGAGAAGGAACGAAAATTCTTAGTTTATTTAGAAACGAAACGCCGCAAAGGAGTTAATTTTCGAAGGTGAGAAAAAAAATTTTTTTTTTGTAGATTCTGGTAATTAATTTAATAATCTTTAAAAAATGTTGATTTTTTTTAAAAATCATTCTGCAACATTTCGTGGTTGGTGGTTTCTGATTGGTTGAGGAGGAGGAGATCGCGCGTTCTGACCGATAGGTCAAAGGTCAGACGTACTTTGTAGAATTTTGAGAGAGATCAAATGATGAGAATTTTATTAGAAAAAAGTTAAAGTTCCGTTTATTCTAAAAAAATTTGTTAGTTATCAAAAAAGCTTGGAATTTGAGTTGAAGTTTATCACTTTTTCTTGTTTTGCTACTGGAAGTTCCTGGAGTACGCGGGCGGCTGAGAATGGACAAGACCTAACGGCCAATCAACTAAAGATTAGTAAATGTTATAATATGGTATCCACTTTAGTGATAAAAGTGTTGATCTTTTTAAACGTAGAGGTTTTAGTTGGTATGTCGTCGTCGGCGACATTTGGAAAACTATTAGATTGGTGCGTCGGGAAAGAGATTAAACATAATTTTTTTTTCGTTGAGATTTAAAACTTTAATTCGAAATTTTATTGCACTTGATGCAAAAAGTATGAATTTTAAATTAACAAAAAATGAACTTTTTACAAACAAAAAATTCTTTTTTTTAGAAATTCACGTTCCTTCTTTTCCTTGGCTAAAATTAAAAAGAAAGGCTTAAGTTCCAAAAGATACCCCTTAATTTCTTTTACAACAATTCTAAATTTAAAACTTTTAACCTTTTGACCTCTTTAGTTCAAAGTGACTCATTCCTTTCCAAGAGAAACATCGATGACAAATTATGATTATTTTTATCAAAAAATAACAAAAGGTTCTTAACAAAATTTTCTTTTGGGTGTAAATTTAGAAAATTTCCTTCTAAATTTTAGGTTACTCAGGATTCGATGACTAAAGGAACCTAAAGAGTCTTAAATTTTAAAATTATACCATACTCTTCTAGTTTCTACGGCATAGAAGTGTAAAATGTAAAGTTATCCAGGACTGTTTAGTTGTATAGTTACATGGCCCAGAGATGAAGTGGGGTTCTAAAGTTTTGAAGTGGGTTGGTGGTAATGATAAGGGACTAGATAGTTTTTTAAGGTACAAGTATTTTCAGTGTTGGAAGTACTATTTGGTCATGTCTGTTTATTTAGAAAACGTTTCATATGAATATGAAGCTCGTTGGTCCACAAGTGTTCCTCTTCTAAAACTTCATCCAGGACACTTCTAATCTGTTTTCATAATGACATCTCTCTCCTTCTCATTATCCTACTCATCCAGGACAGAAGGGAATTAGGCAATTGGTAACAATTTAACAATCAATTCATTCCCTCCCTCTTCCTCCTCCTCTTCTTCTTCTTTTTTCTTCTATTACAAATTTTGTAATCTGAGCAGAAGAGAGCTCTCTCTTCTCCTAATTAAAAACAATTCGCAATAGTTTGTAGCTGTTAGGATAAAGTGGAGTAAAGTAACGGGTTTTATTTAGTTTTGGGTTAAAACATTTTAGAAAAGGGCGTGGTTTTGGGAATTAGTTAAAGTTTGACGACTTTTAAAATTTAAAGAAAAAATGTATTATTATTGTAGAATGGAAAAAAGATGGTTTTCTTTGTTGAAAACATTGTTGTAAAAGGGGTGATTTTTTTTTTTAAATTAGGTTAAAAATAATTGACACAAATTTTACACCAAATTGACTACGGTTTTGCTCAGATGCTTTTCATTGAGCATTTTTATATAGAGGAAAATTATTTATTTTGGTTTTCTGTTTTGTTGAAATTGGTGAAACTTTGAATAGCTATTCAAGTTTTTTTTTGTTTTAAACCAGCTAATTTATTAAGCGCTGAAAGACAAGGGATAACGTAATTTTCACGAATTTTATTTTATTTTGAAAACAAAAATTGATATTTTTTCTAAAAATTGATAAAGCTTTAATTGAGTGGGGGGAGGAAGGGCGTGAGTCATTTTAACGCAAAAGGGCTATTGTCTTGTTTTGTCTACTGCATTTTTTGTTGAGTTAAATGTGTTTATAGAATGTGGTTTATAGAATGTTGCTTTTGATTTGTGGTTGTGGTTTTGCGATGCTAGCAATTAGGAGTCATAAGTCATGGTCTCCTCCACTAAGATTCCTATATAAAATTGTAAGAAAAGTAATTGAGGACCATTAGGTTAGTTAAGCATTAATTTTTCGCCTCTATACCTTTATGTTAGTAAGGAAAAACTCTACTATGCACCGTTAGAACGAAGAGGCTAATTGAGTTGTAATGAAAGTTATTGGGTTAAGAGGTGCGTAATTATTTGCAAAAATTAATTGGGGCGGGAGAGAAACGAAGTATTTGAACATTTGACGGGCGCATGCACAAGCGCTCCATGCGTAATTCTATCATCATCGCCGCCATCTTGCATTTTTTGGGCAGAACGGGACTTGGTTGTCAGAAGAGCAGCCAGAAATGCCAGAATCATAAACCTCCTCGCCGACAAAAGTCCACCTGCCTGTTCAAGTTTGTTAAAATTTTTGTAAGTGTTAATTGCTGAATTGATTAGTAAGTTAAACTAACGGCAAGATAGAAGTATAAGTAGTAACTTATTCGAACAAGGTGTGGTTGGGTAACCGTTAACCGTAAGGAACAAGACCGAGATTTGACGATGCCTAGCCTAGCCAGTTCAGTAAAAATTCTTAACCTCAGTATATGGTACGTTGTTAGTTTACGATCGTAATCAAAAGTTGTTTAAAGTTATTAGTTCCTCTAGATTGTTTAGTTGTAATAAATATAAGTTGTGGGTTTATGCTTATAGGTTGGCCGTTGGTGATTTTTGTTAAGTTGAGTTCGATTGGGAGAGGGTTCTTATTACAGACAGTCGTTGGACTCTGTAGTGTCGTCGTCAAGATTCAGCTTGGCCATGGACATGGCTCCCTTCGTTCCTTTGCAACTTGTTGGTTTGGCAGAGTCCAGAAAAGAGTTGAGTGAAACCATTTCATTTGCATTTCCATTGAGGACGGAATGAATTGGAAACGAGGTACACACATACAGACAAGAACTGAGGAATAGGCTCACCAACAACCATCATGTTCAGTCCCGTGTCAGACCTCAACTGGAACGGACACCCCAAATTATTTCGTAAAATTTTAACTTTTTTGTAAGTAACGGTGTCATCGTCATCGAAGGTCATGTACAGGAGAGGACACTATGACCTACTCATGACTACCGAGTTGAGACAAGGTCAAGGAGATCAAGTCCATCTTACCGGGCAGAATTAGACCCTTATTCGGCTTCAGTCCGTTTCTAATACTGTCAGGTAATGATGTCCTTAGTTCTCCAAAACTCCACGACTTCATACAAAAAGACTGGATACTGGTCATGGTGTCCTTGGTCAATTCTCAACTGTGCCTTTAAGTGCTGGCGTCTCTCTAGATTTTGCGTATCGCTTTATCCTGTCTCATTTGACTAAAGGAGGAGTCGCATTCGGACATTGGGTACGTTCTGGCGCTGACGCTGTTCGCAATATTGTAGAAATCTGAACCTTTTTATCTCTTCAAATTTTCATTTGCGTCTTTTGGATTTATTACCAATTCCTTCGAAATAGAAGAGAGTACGACTGAGAATACGGAGTCAGCAAAATTTAGCAGAAATCAAATTGCGTAATTACTCTCCTTCCCTTCCATGCACAAACTCGCAACGTTAACCTCATTGAGCCATTGTACATTCAACATTCGTTTATGTACATTCCGATTCTATGCTCGTTAATTACGCTTATGGAAACTTAACGATGGAAGTTTAAGAAAGAGCAAAGAACATATTTGCTGATACTAAACTTGAGTCTTTATCTTTTACATTTCCTTTGCTTCTCTTAAATTTTTCAACTTTTAATTCAAACTTTGTTCGTAATATAAATTCTTTTGAACAAAATCAATTGCTTAACTCAATTCTTAGTTTCAAATCTCAAGGTAATCGAAAGGTCATTGACTCCAGAAGGTTCCATACACTTTACATTTACTCACCCCTCCTTTGTTTTGTAATTTGCATCTCTGTTTCTATTTTTGGTACATTACTTCTCGTCTTTCAGCTTTTAGATGCGAAAAAAAAATCGGTGTTTTTTAGATTCTCCCACGAGGACTGATTTCAAGGAAAGGAATTTTAGTAAGGACAGGACACATTTTTCGAAACAAGTGTCAAGGAATGTCACGCATTGGATGGGAATTGATAGAATTTGGCTTGGAAGCATGAAAATGGTTCGAGAGATCTAAAAGTTACTTCACCTCAAATCATCTTATATTTTATGATCATCGTCTGATTTAGATTTTATTTTACATGTGACGATGACATGCTGGAAGTATGAAACAGAAACCAGCTTTTGATGAAAATTGACCTAAGCCGCTGAACTCTCGTTCTGGATATGTTGAAATTTTGTCCTAGAGATTAGCCTTTACTGAAAGGAGTGCTTTGTTAATCTGGGATCATGTGTCAGGGTCCTATCGCCATTTTCCGTTGGACCAAAAAGCACAAAGTCTGGCGGGAGATTACGAAGGATACGCCTTGTTGAGAAATTAAACAGGGGCAAAGAGATATTAAAGGATTTTTGGACCCTCAAGGTCCAACTTGAAGGAAAGAAGGGTACCTATTCTAAAATGCGTGTAAGTTACGACTAAACTTGGTAAGATTGAAGTTCATTTTAGTCAAATGTTGTAAGGAAACAGTAGAAAAGTTATTCATCTTTGAAGAAAACCAGTGAATCCAGTTTTTTCTTTGCAGAAAACGAGCATCTTCATAAAATCCTGTTGCACTTGTCACCATCATGAAGGGCTCTTCGTCGATGAGACTTGAATACGTAAATAGGGACCAGGTCCTGGATGAGTAGCCCTTGAAAATCGTTGCATTTTACTTGTGTTTAACCATTTAACCATTTGAAGGGACCTCCCTCCCCTCATAGTTAGTAAGTTAATGTCGCTTGAACTTTTTCGTTAACTAACTTAAGGGAAACTGGCTAATCGAGTCGCTATAGTGCAAACGGAGGCCATTAAGGAATCTTGGAAGATGACACTGTTGGATTATTAATTAAACTCAACGAGAAGAAAATTCAAGTTTAAGGAGGGAAACAGGATTCCTATGAGATTTATCACTTTTTTCTCAATCACCTTTTCTGCAATTTGAACGTAGACAACTTTTCGTTAAGATGATGGCCATTTTGTTTTTTTTCTTTTCGTTACTACTCCCTGACATCCTGCCTCTGACCGGTGACGGGCTGACGAAGGAGTAGGGTTCATTAGGAACACGAGACGAGCGGGATTCTTAAAAGTTGTCCCATGAATGAATGAAACGGAGAATGTCGAGTTTGACAAGTTCGAAATCGCGACATTCACTTATCTCGTCATTCGTTGGGTTTTTTTTTTGCGACGATTTACGAGACCACAAGTAACAAGTATCTAAAAGTTTATCTGAATTTAAATCTTTTAACGGTACTTTGATAATTTCGAAATCACCAATCAAAATTCTCTACGCTTTGATTCGATTACTGTAGTTTTGTTTTGGATTGAATTAATTTTTAAAACAGTGATCAGGATTTTGATCAATGGAGTTTGATGGTGGAGGAATTTGATCAAAATCTCGTGTTTCTCTGTTTGAATGTGTTGAAATTTTTCTTTTTTTTATGCAAAGTTTTAATCTTGTTTAAACTTTGATTTAAAACGAAGAAAGATTTTTGATAAAATCAAAATGTGACATTTTGTAGGTTTGACCTTTACTGGAATCATCTGGAATGTTGACCTTTGACCTTATCATTTCAAAAGGAAGGGGGGATAATGACGTGTGTGCTGTGTTATTTGTGTTGAGATGTTTCAAAATTGTAAAAGTTTTGGAAATTTTTGGGAATGAAGCATAATTTTTTGAAGATGGAAAAGTAAGTAAGTAAAGATGAACTCTGAGATTACGCGACTTCTTTTTCCTTATCTTCCACTTTCGTCTTCTCACTTCCTTTTCACTTCGAAATCATCCCCCCTCTCGCACACAACCATCCCCCCGCTTGTGATTTTTTTTTTTTTGAAAAATTCTAAAATTTTAAAATTTTTCAAAAAAAAAAAAAAATTACATCCAACGCATCTTTTGAATTTTAAGTGTCAATTGAATCAATGGCCAAGTTCCTCCCCCCCCCCCTTCCCACTTGAATAACTACTGTACGTAAATTTGATAAGCCTGAATGTGTATTTTAAGTCTTTTGCCTCTATTGACCTGCGATGAAGCAATAAGGGTCAAGAGGTCATTGTGGTCGTTTACAGGAAAAGCATCTTCTTTGCGAAATACACAACTTATGAATGATAACTGATAAACCAATCAGGGAGTTGGAGAGGAGGAAAGTTTTGGTTCAGTACCAACAGTTGGTTTGAATTTGTAGACTTGAGGTCAATTGTGGTTGACAATTGATAAGGTTTTCTGGAGGATGCTGCGAGTATTATTTCATGGACACTTGGACCTCTTCTGGACTAGGAGATAAAAACACTTGATGCAATGCATCCAGTAGTCCTATCTCTTCTGTCCTGTACGTCTCTTCAGTTTCCTAAAGTTGACTTTAGAGAGACTCGGCAAAAAAAGAAGGAAAAAAACAGTTCGTAGCTTCAACGAAAAAAGACATGATACTTTTGTTGTTTTTTTTAAAAAGCGAACAGAAACTCTCGAAATGTTTTAATTTCTTCATTTTCGACATTACGGTGGTTGACAGTGACGTGGCGGCGGCGACTGCGGCATAATTAAAATGTAACGGGAAACAAAAAAAACATGCTTTTGCTCTTTTTTTTTTGGATATAGCCACAGAATAGGTTTCGATTTTTTTTTTTTGGAATTCTAATTTTAAGCCGAAGCAACAGCGACTCCGCATCTTCGGATAATAATACGCTTCATTGGATTTCCACTCGGGTCACCGCATTCACTGATTTTATCCACGAGGTCAATCCCTTCAACGACCCTTCCAAAAATTCCAGTGAAACCGGGCATGTCTTGAAGAATTATTCGAAACTGAGAACCAACTAAGCCTTTGGAATCGTGACGTTTTTGAGTTCGTCTCATTCCTATCGACCCACGTGTAGACGGGAGACGCGTATCTTCCGGCATAAACAGACCAGTCTCGAAAATTGAATGACCTCCGCGTCCGTTGTTATGCTCAAAGTCACCGGTGATGACCTGAGATTAATGAAAATGTAAGGTGATTCATTACTATTTAATTAAGAGTCCAGAATAAAAAAATTTAATAAAATTTTTAACTTACGGATTCACCACGCCAACACTGAAATACGGAACAACCCAGAAAGCCGAATCCGCGCTCACCAGTAACCAGTTGTTTAAAGTTTTCGCACATGCGCGGGGCGACATCCGGCTGTAAACGATTTCAAGTTTGTCAATTTTTCGTCTTGATTTTCGAATATCCGTATTTATGCTGGGTGCGTTAAAGTTCAATGTACTTTGGTTTACAAACTTACTCGCGTTTCGATCACGACACGCCCAAGCATCAATCCGTTAATTTCCATGTCAAAGTAGAATCTTGGTAGTCGCTGCGGAGTGTTTTGCACATGCAGGGGTTTATTAAGATGAGATCCAAGTTTGGATGATGTAAACGTATGGATCAACCGGAGAGGATCGTTTGGCAAACGACTCAAGGAGCTCAATGGGTTCACCTAGAAAAAGAAAGTCTCATTAAAAAAAAACTATAGAAAAACGTATATAAATTCCTTTTCATTTTGTTTCTATTTTACCAGGTTTTTAATAAGCGCTCCTTCGATGATCTTGCGTTTGAGTTGAAGTTCGGTAAGCACACGACCAACGTCATCACCCTTGGCCCTCCTGGCAGTAGATATCAACTCGTGAACACCGTGGAGGGTAATACTCAAGTTATTTCCATTCATGAGTTCTTCCTCCAATGAATGCTTGACCAAACTTAGGGCATCGATCAATTGTAACACTAAATCTTGTTGCTTTCTTTCATAATTGTAGACATCGGACAGGAGATTGGAAAGGGTTGAAAGTTCAGCATCCACAAGTGGATTGAACGGATGACCATTTTGAGTGGGCAGTGGTGGCGGGTTCGTTGCAGAAATGGAGACGGTAGAAGTTGAATTGACAATTGACAATGGAGGTGAAATGTTCGAAATAGTAGTTGCTAGCGAAGAAATTATTGGAGACTGTAAAATAAGAAGATTGAAATTATAATTTGTTGTTGTAAAGTTGCATCATCCTTTGCCTTGAATTGCGAAAACATATCATGTAATTCTTATCGTAAAAATACTTTATCTCTAGAATCGGCGACATGCTAACCCTTAATAATAGACTTAAATTGGAATTCCGGTTATCAAAGGTTATTCCGGAAACTCCGCCCATAGTGTAGGCGGCTAATAAGAGGCCTTGCCTCTTTGACTAATCCGATGTTTGTAAACAACAGATTTAGAAGTCAGTGACAAAGGAAAAGGATACAAACAAAAGAGTTGTCACAAGACACGTTATAAGGTTACTAAGATCGCACAGTTAACATTGTTGAATCGTTTAGCAACTCACCTTTTCTTCGTCACGATTGTTACAAATCCCATTTGTTTCTTCCAGTTCCCACTCGCGAATGAGATTGATGACGTCCACATCGGGATCATTGTTTTGTTGGGATGAAGTCACAGGTAAATTCGACACCATAGCGGGTGTTGTCAATGAGCCCATTTCCCTAAATCGAGAGGGAAAGTTAATTAAAGGTTAGAAAACAAGTTATGACGGCATCTTATCTTCTATTTAGGTGCGGGGGGAAGAGCGGTAAGAGGGGATTTGACTCTTCCCGCTCAAACTTCCCACCCATTATCCCATGCCGGTGTGGAAGGATAGGCTCGCCACGACGGACCGACTCTACTCAATTATCGTTGATTGTGACCCAACGAGAGGTTAACAGTTAATGAAAGTATGTTCTTACCGTGTCAGAGGTCCTGTAGCTCACTAATAGAATACTGTAAGTGGCTAAGTCGTTGATTTAAAACATGAAAAAAAGTGAAAACGACAGAGACGAAGAGTGGGCACGCGGTACTGTCTCGCCGTGAAACTGAGGAGGGGAGAGACGCTATCTTTTCCCAGTTTCGGAACAAAAAAGGGCGTGGACTCCGGCGTCTCGTCTCCCTCGACTTTTTTATGAATAGGCCTTTAGCACAGAGACGCCGCCCGCGCTCTTCATCTACACCAAAAATTTGAGGCATGCTGCTTTAGTTGAAGAGCAGGTCCGGAGCGCCGTCTCGTGAGTGGGGCAAAGCTTTTGGGCGGATGATGAGTGGCCGGATTTTCCCATGAGAGGCGCCACACATGCGCAACTCTTAAACTCAAATGCCCTTGGACTCACTTTCAAAAAGTTCTCACGTCAATGAGAGGGAAAAGGACTTAACACCCACTGAATCAGGGCCGGAAAACAGAAAATTGGGACCCTAACTGAAAACACATATTTGCAGGATAAATATAATAAACGATTTTTTTTGTTTTTAAAATATATCGCTTACGTTTTAATAAAAGTTTTGTGGTATAAACCCTTTTTGTAGCTAAGTACGGTTGCGTAATCTTATTCGAACTATTTCGAGGAATAGGTCGATAAGCATTGGGATTGAATACAATTTCGATCAAAGAGTTTTTTATATAATGATGGTTTGACTCTTCTTCTGAGTTTTTCGGAAGTTAAAAAATAAAGAAGGTCATACAATTTCAAAATTCTCTAATTTTTTTTTGTCCTAAACTTTTTAGTGAAAGGGCAATTACCTACTTTATACAACGTTCATTTGGTACTGGGGGAGTGGTCCTATAGGAGAAGATGGTTACCGCTGGATTTATAGTTTTCCTTTCGTGTTCCATTCCATTGAAGATAAACAATTTGATTTGCTAAACCGTTGTGGGAGGCGGAGAAACAGCCTGTTCCACCAATAAGTTTGTTTATTTGCGTGGAGGCTACAGGAAAGGGAAAGGAAAAACTATGAATTCACCCTTAGGGTAAACTTGTTTTAGCTACGGGTAGCATATTGCAACCTTTGTTAAATAGTTATCAAAGAAATATATTTTTTAAAAATTCGAGTCAATCCGATATACCGAAATTTCTCCAATATCGTTGCTAATAATTTTTGTCTGCAACAATTTATATTAAGTACAAAATTACTGTGTCTTTAATTTCTAAGTACCATACTTAATAGTATAATTTTGCGGGCAGGGGTGGGTTGTCACCGGGAGTGGGTCCAGTGACCTTGTGACGGCCCTGGTATGTCTAGTTTTAGTTCTTATGAGTAACTTACGCGTCTATACATTTTACAGGATGGAAAGGATTATTCAACAAAACCCTTTCGATTTTACACATATGCATGCCTATTGTGATGTAGGTATATCCACCTATACGTTGATTTTAGAAGACTATTGGGCTATAGGTGTTTAGTTGTGGGGCTATAGATATAGACGCATTTATAGCAGCAGCAGTGCATCACTTCAAAAAATAAGAGAGAAGGGGGACTTGAACTCTTTGGCTCGATTTGTGTACATTTCATTTTCATTCCTCCTCGTCTCTCATCTTTCCAACTGATTTCAAAGGCTCCGCCAGTGTTTACTAGTGATACTGGATAATCAATATCGAGAGAATCTAAATTAAGTCCAGAGGACAATGGTCTCAATTACGACGTAAACAAGGAGACAATCATCTTCATCTGTCTTTGGTGACGAAGGATTTAGATTCAAACACGGTAAACTCAAACATTGTTTTTCATATAACTACTAATGGTTACTTTGAATTTTTACTCTCGTGCAGTAACTAGCTACTCAACTCCCTACTACTTTACTTACTCGTTTCATGGTTTCACTTTCTCATAAAGCTCTCTTGGTTATGGCTACACACAGAGCCTTTTACTGATGATATTTAGGTGACCTCAATTCAATCACAATTCTCAAACTTTTCAAATAATTGGTTCTTTTCGAGTAAGGTCTCAAGGACTTTCTCTGAAACGTAAAGCGTTTTCAATATTAAAAGTAATATCATTAGTATGTGCGAGACTTCACGCCTTTCATCGTCTAGAATTGAGGTAACAAGGCAGCGATAGTAAAGAATCGATCATAATACCTGACAATTATATAATGTTGAGAGGCTATAAATAACTACTGACTTCTAGGATCTGATTAGGATGGGCATGTGAAGGCATTGATTTTGTTTTGTCACGAGCCAACCAATTCAGTCGTTGGCCTATCGTATTTATGCAGAGTTAAAGGTATTTTTCCGTGAGGTCGCTTTCTGACATTTCAACTGTTTTGATAGGTCATTTTAATAAATAAATAGGAGCTCTCTGATTTCGCTATGAGAGTTTTACGATTGTTTTGTTTAGATATTTAAGTATGTTGTCAAATTTGTGCTAATCGAGTAGCTCGCTCAACCATACAATACCAAGTACCCGGCATTCAAGAGTGGGGACAAGTCGGTTTGATCACATAGAATTTAATTTTAATTTGTCTATTTCCAGTTAACAAGGGTCTGACGTCAGATATATATCATCGGTCGATGGTCTTCTTTCTTCTTGTCTTCAGATTTAATCACCATCTATAGAAATCTAATGTTTTTTTCTCAGAACCTTGTCTAACCTTATCACCAAAGTGCCTTTGACTAAGGAACAGATGAAATCTGTAGTTCAAATCGGATTCCACGTCTTGTAATTGAATTTGATTTGGGTTTATCGTCTTCCTCTTGGTAAAAAGTCGTCAGTTTGTCGCGTATCATTCTCTACTTCTCGTATTCTAACACTTGATTACCATTCATCTATGTGTTTGGAAGAGAGGTCATGGAGGTCAAGAGCAGTGAAGATCTAATAAGCTGGAGAATACAGAGACAGGGGTCAGGAGAGATCGTGTGACCCTCTATCATTCCTCGTATCATTCGTGTTACTTGCTACTGGATTATGAATCTGCGACATATTTGCTTCTCAGAGTGCAATTGATTGACACAGTCTGGAATAGGAGATGATTTTGATTAGTTTTTTTTTCAGGGATAATTTAATCCTCCTCCTACAAATAGGTACAACTACAGATTCGCATTGCGAATTATTTTTCCAATTCCCAGTTGTTCAACTACGGAATTGAAATGGGCCCGTTGTAAAGGCAATTTTGAATTCAGAGTTCAGCAAAACAGATTTTTTTTTCTTTACACGTTTCCTGTTTATGGAAATATTGACCTCGCTACTTGTAGAAGCTTCTGGCTAACGAATTGACAAATTTAACACCTCTAGCGTTTCTAACGCCAAGACAAAGTGTGCAGAAGTAAAGTTACAATTGTGTTCTTCTAGTTTCTATTAAACTCCGCTAAGGGATAACAACTTTGTACTCAGTTTTCAGCCTTGACCTTGAGCAAAGTTTCAGGCTGAGGAGGGTTCATGATCCTGTCAGTTACATTTTACATTTGTCGATCATGGCCGGTCCTAAGTTTTAGAGCTCTTGCCTATTTGAACAGGGTTCTCTTAGAGTTTTAGAATTTAGATCGATTAGAGGCGTTCCCTGTGTATATTCTAGATTTCTCATAGTCCTTGTCTAAAGGTTCGTGTGTGTGGGCGTGTAGTCTGTGAATACTGAATTGCTTTCCCCTTTTACTACTATCTACAAACTTTCTCTAGGGTTTCATTTCGTAATAAAAAAAAGTGTGATGGCACGTTCCGCATAAATTTTATTTTAGAATGACCAAATGCAATGTTTTTCTTCCTACTCTAGTTCTATTTGAAGGGTCGGGGCTCTCTCTTTCTCATTTCTATGATTCCCAGATGGGATTTTGAAGGCCAGTTCTGTTCTGTGCATGAGAATGGACCTTGGAATTTTATTTGAGAAATGTTAGGAAGGATGTTGACCTATTTTAGAAGCTCTAGGCCATCCTCTTCTTCAAATTAAGTAGAGGTCTATCCAGTTTCTATCCTTGTGCTACATATTGATCCTACCCTACTCTTGATTCTTGTGTCTACTTTCCTACTCCTAAAAACCCCGAGGTCGTCTGGTAACCGTGGAAAAAAGTGTAAGTTCACGTCTTTTCTCCTTTTTCCTAGGTTTTCCTTCTTCAATGGAAAGGCTTTCACCTCCTCCTCCTCTTCCTCCGGTTGTAATTCGGAGTTTGGGCAGAGATTCGGAGACAAGAATGAAAATGGAACGAAGTGGGTCACAGTTTTAATAAAGAAGTGTGGGAGAGAGGGTAGGTCAGAGTCAGTATCAAAATAAGGACGGAAGAAGATTGACGACAGTTTTAGAAAACCTCCTTCCTCCTCCTCCTCCTCTGCTGGCGACGACAAGGTCAACTTGCGTTGACGAGAAGCTGTTTTTCTGAAGGCTGCATAATTTTGAGCGGTCGAGACCACAGAAGACGCTTACTTTCACTAACTGGTATTGACCAAGTTACAAGTTATGGATAACTTAAAAAACTAATAACCATTTTTTTTTAGTTTTTTTTTGTCGTATGCTCATTACTAGTGGTGAGGAATAGGAAGGTCGTAGAAGACTAACTCGAGGGGTTAGGTGTTGATTTGTGATAATTTGAGTTATTTGTATTGTAAATTTGAAAGTCTAAAAGTAGGGTTTGTGTACTTTCGAATAATTTGGAGTTAGGTTTGAGCAATATGCACTAAAGTTGACGTGAGAAGGAAGTATTTTTTTTAGGTTATTGTTGAGATTATCGGTAGAAATTAGTTAAAGGTAAATGTAGTGTTAGATAATGAATGGCCCTCGATGCTGTTTTTTTTTCGAGTCGTAAGCCTTGTGTTGATGAATCGTTAAGTTGTGTCCTGTCTGTGTGTGTCATTGGGTTGGTCAGTCATTTTGTCATTGGGTTCGCTCCTCTTCCCTTATCCCTTGAAGTTATGGCCGGATGAAGCAATCAATTGAAGTGTGTGCGTCCCAAGGACGCTTTTTTGAAAATTAGAGAGTGTGACTGACTGACTGAAGCCCACAACGGTTAGGTGTCAATTGCCTCTCTTGTGGTCTGTTTTGGGACGACGAAATGATCGGATATTACGCTGCGCCAGATGAAAGTGTCGGTTAGTTTTTTTTTAGGGTGAACTACTTTCCAAACTTTTTTTAGACCACAAACGGCTGGAACTGTGGATGATATGACTAGGGTGCTGGAGAATTTAGAGTAAATTAGATAACCGAGACACAATGGCATTGACATCAATTTTTTTTTATTGTATAGTTTTGTAGTACAAGTTGTAGCTATTCTGCGGAAGGCTTGTGTGTCTATTTGTTGGACAGGTTGAGATTCGTTGTGATCAGAAAAGGTAGAAATCCGGTAACGGGTTGCAAAATATTGGCAAGTGTTTTGGTTTGGTATTGGGAAGCTCCTCTCATTTAGGACAATTTGAAATTTGCAAACCTGTCGTGAGGAAGGCGACGTTGTTGGCCATTTTGCGAAGTTTTTAAAGAAGGTATGCGTTATTATTAATTTTTGTTGAATTGGTTTTAATTATGGTTAAAGTAATTTCAAAGTTTTGAAAAAATGATAATTATCTTGAAAGGTTTGAGTTTAAGTAGTGCAAACTTTTTTGGAACGTTAGTGTTGATGATTGACTTAAAGCAAAAAAAATTTGCAAACCATTTTATGTATTTTGAGCAGCATTCTGCTAAATTTGGGCTGGAATTTTGAATATGGATTGATATTGTTTTGTTGAAGGAAATAATTATTGAGGAAGAGATCTTTTATTTATTTGTAGTAGGTTAAGTGGAATGGCAAGGCGAAAAACCTGTTTACGGAGTAGTAATGCCTTTTTTCTCCAATAAAAATTTTTCGTCAATAATTAAGTACGGTAATTTAAAATCTATAGTAAAGTGCTTCAGTGCACATCTTTTGTAAAAGAGGTGTTCAGTGGACTTTTTTTTTCAATTAAGATTAAAGTGTTGGTATTGGTTAGGTTGATTTAGGACCAAATGGACAGAAGGGTGAAAGATTTTTCATTTGGGACATCATCCAAGACCTTACATCATGTGGAGGTTGGTTGCAGATTTTTCTGCAAAGACACACGGTATGGGGATTGGCTACTTAATGAGATTTCTTCTTTTTTTTTTTTTCTTGCATGTTTGTCCCTTTTACCATTAGGAAAAGTATTAGACGAGTTGGCATTCTAGGAGAATATAGAGTTTGGATGGAATAACCTTGCAAAATTATAATTCAACTTTGAGATTCTCCTCTCTCGTGTGCTGCTAAGTGCTAAGGGTTATGTTTTGTGTTGCGAATTTGAGGATGGGATGGGAAGATGCAATTTTTTTTTGGTTTGTTGAGGCGTATCCTTGGTGATTGAAGGACAGACGAGTGAAGAGGCTTTCGAGCTAACGCCTTTTTGAAACCCCCTTGGGAAAAAATGGTATTTTTTTTGTGGTTTCCTCCTCAATAATTGAAGCGCGCAAGTTGTCGGCATTTCACTTTTTAAGGAGTGATTCACTAACCCCACCTCCCCCTCCTTCCACCGTGACCATTCATTCCCGTGAGGATTGGGAGCGGGAGCGCTGGAACGATGAAAATGTCAGGAACGCATCGTGGTTCCCTAGAGAGTGCGGGGAATTAAATGGTGTAGAAGGTTTTGATTAGATGATCCAGTGAAAGACTCTGGAAAGGCCAACAAAGTGATCTGGAGTCATTGTTCTGGAAGTTTGACCTTTCGTGCTTTTTTTTTGTTACTTTTTTATGGTAGGATGGCATGTGCTAAAATTCTAGGAAAGAAAAACCTTTTAGAAGTTGAAAAGATCAGATGGGTCACGGAGAAAAGTGCTAAGTGGAAAAATTTCTTAAGGTGAAGAAAAAGATGAAAGGTCACGGTTTTTTCTTCCTGAAAGGTTGAACAGATTGAATTATATTTTTTTTGAAGTTAAAAATTTTTTGAAGGTGACTTTGTGTGAAACACGAGAAAAGTCGTGCAAAAATTTTGTGAGACAAGGAATTGTTTTGCTAAAACAGTTTTGACTTGGGATTTTTCCCAGGCTGAATGTGCAAAAATTGATGACAGTGCAGGCAACTTGAACTTACTAATATAAAGTTTATTAAAATTGCGTGGATTTGTTTATTTTTCATAAGTGGTTTGAATGAAACGTTACGAAGTTTAGTAATAAAAATGAACGATGTGTCATTTGACATTGTCCTCTATGAAACGACAAACGAGGAAGAAGGCGACGAAAAGTACATGAGTTTTCTTATTAAGGAAATTGGATTTAAAAAAAAGTTTATTTTAAGTTGTTAAAATGGTTAAAAGAGGTGAAGGTCAGTTGTCACTCCACAGTAGGGAATTTTGACATGGTTTATGTCTTGACATTAAACAACGCTTTTTTTGTCATCACATCTGAGTAATTGTTAGAGAGACTTCATAAAATTTTTGTAGCGTCATTTTAACAATGCCTGCAAGGACTGATGATGATGATGATTTTTTTTTGGATGATAAAAGGTCGGTTTTGTGTCAGAACATGTGAAGAGTTATGGAAGACGCATTTAAGTTGTAGACGTAGACAGACGATGTTGTAAGTTGAAGTGCCCAAGTAATTTGTTAGATTGTTGTGCTGCTCCTCACGATTTTTTAGTTCACGGTTACTAATTTTTTTTTGTATTTGAATCGATTAGGAGCTCAATCGTGGAAAATCAAGGCGGTGGAGGGGAGGAGACGTTGATATTTTAAGTAGGACTTTAAAAAAAAATCTACGGCCTGACCCATACCCACCCACGGTGGTAAAATATGTTTGCAACGGCCCCACCACCACTTCAGTCAAGGTCACTTGAACTACAAGGAACAATGGTGACTATTAAAACAGAACTGAGTGGTACTGGACATGAAACACATTCTACACATAACGGCCTAATACCACCAGCGTCTAAAAGATTACGACATGAATCTTCAACAAATGGAGAGATGTGGGAAGATTTTAGTAGTCAATGTTCTGGAAATTACTTTAATTCATCACCACAAGATGATATGGATACGGGCTCGATGGATGATGAAGAATTCTCTCCGAAGAATGGTAAGTTTAGAAGGGAAATTAAGTAATAAGGATTTTACACTGAGACATGGACCAGTTAATCTGTTTCGTTTGGGATGCGGGAAGGCAAAACGTGCTAATTTTTTTTTTAAATTGGCGTTGTTGTTTAACAGAAGTTGAATTGGCGAGAGGGATTTTTTTAAACTATGTAGTTTTCTTTTTTAGTTATTTTTTTTTTTTTTATAGATTTTTGTGAATGATACAAATTTTGTGATGAGCTTCTGGTTACTGGTTGATTTTTGATGTGCAATTTTGCGAAATTTTGATTGATAGCTACGAAAGGTTTTCGGTTTGGGTTTCGTAGGTGGGTTGGAGCGTAGAGCGTTTAGATGAAATTTGACAGGCGGGCCCGAATCAATAGTTTTGTGTAGGTTGAACTATATTTTCTTTTAATCTGTTTTTAGTTTTTTTTAGTACACTAGACGGTTAGACGAAGAAGGAGTGGGGAGGAGTACTGTGCATTGTTTATAATTTTTAAAAAAAGACGAACAATTGTGTTTTGAAAAATTCAAAAAGGTATTAGGAAGCCGAAGGCAAGTATTTACCAGTGCATGGGCGGGGATTTGAATCGATTTTGAAAGTAAATTTGAACCATTTTTAAAGTTGTTGTGCCAATTTTGCGGCGTTTTTTTTTTGGTGCAGTTGAACGTTTTCACTAGACAAAGTGGTTACGCGCGTGACTAATTTTGCTTAAAGTTTAAGGGGTCAGGATGTCGAGGTGAAGTACGTGTGAGTTCCCAAAGGGACCCAACTTTTTCTTGTTTTTTTTTTCACGTTGACCTTGTGTCCCAAACCCTTTTTTTCTGAGACATTTTCGCAGTTGACCTTGGACTTTTTGAGTTAGAAGTTGAACCCGACTAATAACTGGCAGGGAGTAACCTCAATTCAGTTTGTTTGTGACAGGTTGGGCATTTTGGGGTCTCTTAATTAAAAGCGAGGAAACTGCGAATTTTGAAAGTGAAAGTTACTAGAAAAACAATCAAAACATCAATCTTACTCAAAAAAGTAATTAGCGCAATGTTGTGTATTGTGGTGAGGTTTCCTGGAAGGTAGATCCACCATGCCGGGTCATAAAACGTGAAAGGTCAACTGGGCGGGGAGTGGAGATGGGAGAAAAGGTGGCAATTGGTGAGCGGAATGGGATACTGAAATGTCAGAGGTCACGGTAGACTGAATGAGTCCTCCTCGTCCTCCTTATACTCTTCCAGAAAGTGTCTTTAATATCCAAGCACGGTTGGTGGACTGGGTGTCCCACACCCACCTTGGTTTTGGTGGACATGGACATCTATAGGTCAACACTTAAGTAAATTTCATGAGAAGCGTTTAGTGTCTAAAGGAGTTAGATGTCCTGGCAAGCTGAAAAAAAATTTGTGCAAAAAAAAAACAATTTTTTTTGTGCCAACTTTTCTTTTTTTAAAGGTTCCATTCAACTTTGTGTGTGTGCAAATAATTTTTTCTCTTGTAAATGAAATTGCTTGGGCGTTAATTCAATGAACTTTTTTTTTATCTTCTAAAAGTCTTTTTGGCTGCTGTCTAGTAGTTTTTAGTTTAGGCCCGCCGGAGTTCCTGTACGAATGCATGTGGGCATGTCAACTTTTTTTCTTTTTTTTTCCAGATGCTAAAAATACGCCTTTAAGTGACAATTATTTTTTGTCCTTGGAAAATGTGAGTTTCCTGTAGACTTTTCGGTTTTAGGTTCTTGGTTCCTTATTTCCTCTCGTGGTTCAATGCTAATTTCCTATTGTTAGCCTAATGTGTGAGGTTTTTAAGTAAACAAAAGAGGTAATGTGTGGTTCTGTGGTATGAGGATTGACTTTGGACAATGCAATTAGTTTGTGCATTTTTTGTTGTAAGTCAGATGACACAAGTTGAAAAGTGTGAAAGGAAAAGGGAGTGTGACGTAAATGTATATTTCTTTGCAATTTGAATTTTTGACTTAAATGTTTAATTTAGGAAGTGATTTTTTTTGCACCAATGTTTTTTTTTCCTGCGGAAGTTCTTCGGAGGAGTCAAGACGTCTAGGGTAAATTTTCGGCAAGCAGGTAGTATGACGTAAGATCCGCTTCCACCTCCTTTTTTAGTAAAATGGCATGGGTTAAATTTTATTCTGAAAAAAAAATCAATGGGTAGGTTGTAAAAAAAGTTTTTGGGAAGAGTGTCAAGGTAGCTTAAAATTTGGGTAATAGGCAGATACGTTACTAAGCTTCGTCAGAATTTGGGAAAAAGGTGTGAAGGATTAATTTTGAGTGAACGGTCATGATTTGACTACAAAAGTAACAAGAGAGTGGACCTGGACTACCGGTAGAGAGGTACAGGTATAGAAAACTACTGAATGTGAACTAAGAAACAATTTGAATGAGCAAAAAAAAAAATGATAGAATTTGCAAGTTTTTTTTTGCGTGAGCCAACACTTTCATTTTCTTCTTTTGTTGGAGAAGTTGATGGATGAGGAATTTTTTTTACCTTTGGGGATTTTTAACCCCGCAGGTATTTTAAATGGTCGTGTGACTGATGGGAAGAGGAGTTGTTGCGAAGGTGGAATAAAATGAGGTATAAGCTTAAATCACGAAGATGGCCAGGATTTTGGCAGGGTTCATGATACAGAACGATTTTTTGTATTTTTTGCAGAATGATTTTTTAGTTCGTTTGCTATACGGGAGGATTTGTGTAAAAGGGGGGGGGGGTTAGTGTGACGACGACTGTTGAACGTTTTGTAGTTTTGGTTGTGAATGATAAAGAATTGATGAGCGAAATTTTGACAATGACTAATTTTTGAAGAGTTTTTTTTTTTGGCTTGTGTAATTAAACGTTGACGTGTTAAATGAAATGGGTAGAGGTGAGGATTGTAAGGTTATGGGAGGATAAGGATTTTTTTGCGGGAGCACTGTCGACGACGACGACGATGGTTTCCTCCGCCTACACACCGTGGCCGTGAAGAACGATTCTTGCGCCACGGTGGTGGAAGGTGGGAAATTTTTTTTGGATAAGGTTTGCTCTTACGCTGCCGTGTTGAAAATGTTAGTGGATATAGGAAGGGTTATAAAGAAAATCGCTTTAACTCAACTACAAAATGCCCAATTCCTTTGGGCTCCATGGCCATTGCCACGGTTTTGAGCTCCTCTGCTGTAGCTGTATAGACGTGTAGATGTTGTATGGACTGCAGTGCTAAATCTCGATGTCCGTGCTTTTTTTTTGCTATAGGAAACGTGTAACGAAAAGCTGTATTTTTTTTTGAGCTCATCTCTCCAATTTGGCTTGTTTTTTTTTTGTATAGGAAGGTTTATTTGGCATGGAGAATTTACTCTGTGGAGAGTGTTAGTCTGGTACTGGGTGAGGTACGGCCGTGAGCCTGACGAGTTTATAAAGCCTTTTGTAAGAGGTTTTTGGGTTGGAGACCTTAAACTTGAGAGTGGGATATAGAGAGCATGGAACGACGGTGGGGAGGATCAGAATGGATTCAACTACCGGCAAGTAAATAGACACGATATTAACTGGAAAAAAAGTTTGTGTTGACGATTTGTGGACACGAGTTGAAGAAACGAAGCTGGAGAACAAAGTTTGTCCAGGAGTGACTATTTTTTTTTAAAGAAAAAGGGTAAAAGACGGAGAACTTTCTGGAAGGTGACGAAGGTGCTTTTTTTTTAAAAAAAAAGGTGACTTGACATATTTTGAAAAAGGGGAAAGGTGTGAAATACTTATTGGGTTTTGTTGAATGTGCTATGGGCAATGAGTCAGAGGTCACATCCTCGTCAAGTTATAGTTCAAGATATAAAAACATTTTAGACCGCGGCGGTGGTGGAGGAAGACGTGACAATATGTTAAACGGAAGTGTACTATTATTAGGTGACATGGGATTTGGACTTGGTGGACGTGGAAGTGGTGGGAGTGAATGTTTAACAGATGAGTTAGAAAATGACCTTTGGGACCTTGACCTTCAAAATGTCTATAATAACAACTTACACAATAGTTCAAATGGTTCAACTATGACGAATGGAATGTATCCAGGACATTTACTTGGATTAGGTACTACGACTGGACAAAATATTTCAGCTATAATTTCAAAACGACGAGAAATTCGCCATTCGGGATCGTTTGTCAGTTCGTTTTCGGACAGTTGTTCTTCAGGTACAAAATAAAGAAGCTAAAAAAAAAATTTTTTTTTGGAAAAAGAATTTTTTGTAATAATTTTTGTTTTGTAGAAACAATGATGTTTGTAGGAAAATCTAGCATTTTGTAGAATTTTTTTTAAAGGAATGAATTTGCAGAGGTTTATATAAAGTTTTACTTTGAACAATTTTTATGCAAAATTTAAATGTAATCAGGTTCATGTTAGGTAAGTTTGAGCAATGAAAAAAATTAATTGCAATTTTTTTTCTCTACCATTTCGCGTGTAATTGAATTTACAGAAAAAAATATCTAATTTTGGCACTGCGGGTATGGATAGATGTTATATAAGGTTTCCTGGAAGCGTAAGAACACGTAATAGTGCCTAGCAGCGTTGATGGATCGATTGGATCAATCAAATCTTGAGTTGAAGGTCATTTGAAGTACAAACGTTGGTGCGGTTAAACTTCTGTGTAAAGATTTTTTTTTTGCAAATGGAGTACTTTGTCCTGAAATTGCAAGTGAGAATGAAAGTAATTTTTTTAACATTGGTTGTGAAGGAGCAAGTGTGTGGGATTGTATGTAACAAAAACGTCTCTCTAACGACCAGAACTTCTTTTTTTTACATCTTCGTCTGAATCTGTCGTTTTGATCTTGTTCTTGACTTTGAAGTTTTTTTAAGACGCATGGCATGAATTATGAAGAACTCTAGTGCTATGGTCTGGGGACAAAGTTTCCTTTTGCGTCGGTCTTGGAAGGTTTGGTGGTTGACATTGACTCCTTCCAGAATGTGGTGGTTAGGGAATCGATCTCTCGTGAGTTCTGGTTCTGGAGGATTAATGTTGTGGGCTCTTAGTATCCAGTAACCAGTTGGATGTAAAGTTTTGGTAGAAAGTGAAAGGACAGTGACACGCTAACCTTGAAATACACCTGAACCAGGGCATTCACCCCGAGAGTTTTGTGTCTTTTTCCCCGAGCTGGGCCAACTACGTAGTAGTCAAGCATAACATTTCTCATGACTTGATGGCATTGCACATTCTATATCGTTCTCTATAATATTCTATTGTTCTTTCAGTATAAAAGAGGAGGGATTTTATTTTTGCATAGATGTGGAATAAATGAAAAGCTTTTAGGATTGACAGTGGTGAGGTGGAGGGGATTTGCAAAAATTGCAAATGTAAGAATTTGGGACGTGGATTTTGCAAGAAGGATGGAGAATTGCGAAAATGTTTTTTAAAGAGAGTAGATTTTCTTAAGGCGCTGCTGAATTCAGAGAGATTTTGTTTTGTTTATGTTAAAAAAAATTTTTTTTTTAGTTTCTAGAAAATTCGGAGAAGGAAGAACAGAAGTGGTTTGAAAATAGAAGGGCGTTTACCTATTGTTTACTTTAACTAACTTTTTTTTTTGGATGTTCCTCCCTCCTACTATACTACTTATCTTATATTGACAGTTGCCAAAGAGCTGTAGATTTGATAGGCGTATGAACCTGGGTAAAAACGCTGTTTAGCTGCTCTAACATGACTAACATCCGCTTCCTTCCAGGCCGACGTATCATAATTTGAAATGTCGAGGTTTTGAAGTTTATCTAGTGACCGATAAGGTCCTCCAGAAAAAATTGTGTGAATTGACGACGACACTGGAATGAGCGACGAATGAGATCATCGCTGAAATAGTTTTGAAATGAATAGAAAGATGACAAGTGACGCTTAGAATTTTTTTTTGGAAATAAATTTTTAGTAGATTTCGTAGTTTGTGCGATAGTAATGCATTTTGTGTAAAAATCACTAAGGAAGTGAACTACTACCTATGTTGATTATTACGGGTTCCGATGAATTTTTTATGAAAATATGATGAATTCTTTATGAAAATATGATAATTTTTTTTTTGAATTTGGAATTTTGTATTTTTTCAGGCCGAGAAGACTTGTCACCGACCGGGGGCTTCGGGGCGGATAGTAGTGACAAGAAGAAGAAAGGACCTGTTCCTAGGCAACAGGAAGAACTTTGTCTGGTCTGTGGTGACCGAGCGTCCGGGTACCATTACAATGCCCTTACCTGTGAAGGATGTAAAGGTCAGTTTTTAAAATATATTACCCGGATACCCACCTCCGATTCGTTTTCTTAACTTAAGTTTGGCGTCGTCGTACGATGAGAGTTTTTGTAATTGGTTTATGCGAATTTCTTGGAAAATTATACAAAAGAAAACGAATTGAACCAAAGTACTTAAATATTTTTTTATGTTTCTGTTTTGGTATCGCAGTGCGGTGAGTTTGATTTACGCTGAAGTTCGTAGAATTGAAAATAGGTTTTGTTTTGAGATGATCGAAAATATTTGTATTGTAATTTCATTGAGTTGTACCGGCAAGTTTGAGATTTCTGGTTAACGATAACTTTTAATTGAGTAGTTTTACGATATATCGAAAAAGTAACTTTTAGATGTGCCGTTTATCGCTCCACGTTTTGCAAATAAAGGAATTTTTTTCGGCAAACAACCTGTTTACGCAAACGATATTTACTACTGCCAGTTCCTGGGAAGAGGAACTGAATTGTACTGTCGGTTGATTGAAAGGAATGGTGATTTTTTTCGATGGATTTAATTTAACCGGGTAAAAGATTTAGGCTTTTGGTTTTTCGTTTTTGTTAAAAAGTTGGACGTGGGAAGTAAAACGGAAGAAAAATGGAGTGTAGTTTAATGGATTTCTAGATTAGGAGTAAACTAGGCTTCTTATTTCTATTTCTTGCCGGAAAATCTGTTTTTTTGAGTAAACGTTTTTTTTTGTGTGCTAGTTTTTTTTTTTTTTAGAATCTGGAATAATAATTTCCGTTACGTCTCATTCACTTGGAGAGTTTGAGAAATGAAGTTGATTTCCGTATTGAATAAGTTGAATTTTGATGTTAAGTAGTTACTAATGTATACTTCTGTTTTTTTTGTTGAACATTTCAGGATTTTTTCGACGAAGTATCACGAAGAATGCAGTTTACCAATGTAAATACGGTAATAACTGCGAGATTGACATGTACATGCGACGAAAATGTCAAGAGTGTCGACTTAAGAAGTGCCTCACTGTTGGAATGCGACCGGAGTGTGAGTTTGCATTTTTTTTTAATAAAAAACGGCTGAAATGATTTATTTTTTAAAAACAATGTTCATGCATTAAGTTGTAGTAAATTATAGAAGAGGTTAAATCCCTTGCTATTAGTTTTTAGAAGCATAAATAGAGTGCTCCTCTTAAGATTAGTATTTTTAGAACTTAAATAAATATAGTGAGGAAGAGGAGGAGACAATGGCGCATTGTTATAGTTAAGTACTGCCTCGTATCGTTATTTTTTTGAAAAAAAAAAGAAAAAAGAAAATGATATCAATTGGTTTAGTTTTGAAGTGAGAGTGACACGGATTAATTTTTAAAAAAATTTTCTTTCTTTTGGGATGAATATAGGCGTTGTACCTGAGTACCAGTGTGCCGTGAAGCGAGAAGCGAAAAAAGCACAGAAGGACAAGGAGAAACCAAATTCGACGACACAGTCTCCTACACCGAAAGAAATCACGTTACTGGATAACATCAAGGTAAATTGACCTATGACCAAGAATGAGTTGGAAGATGACGTGATTCTGGAGCGGAAAAGTAGAAAGTTGTGCAAAACTTGTCTGGATTTTTTAAGTTTTTATGAATAAAATATTTTAGAATGAGGTTTTTCTTGAAAGATATGAGAAGTTTTGTAAAAACGTTTTTGAATGACGGAATCTTCTATGTGTAAATCATGCGGAAATGGTATTGAATCTGATTTGATTTTTTTTGATATAGGAAGAACACATTTGTCCCACAAGTCCCACCTTGTTAATGCCTCGTCCAGGTGGACGATGTCTCTCTGTTGAACAAGAAGAGCTCATAAACCGCCTCGTATACTTTCAAGATGAATTTGAACAACCTTCAGAGGACGATCTCAAGCGTCTCAACGTAAGCGACAAGGAAATTGCAATAGAATTAAATTAATAATTGCGATTGCGAAAGAAAGTGAGAGTGAGAGGGACAAATTGGCAAGGAAGGTAAAACATTGGAAGATCCGGGTAAATTATGTATTGGGGAGGTACACTTTTTTTTTTACGAAGCACGAAGAACGATTATAAAAAAGGCAAAACTTCCAGAATGTTGACGAATTGGGCATAGGCTCTCCTATATTTTTTTTTTTGCAGGCTTCAGGTTCTGGCAAAACGGACTGAACCTTCTCTCTTCTTTTTAATACACGTAGTTTTTTTTTGTCTGCGTGGGGTGATTGAACTCGATATTTTTTTTTGCAACACAAGGTTTTTTTTGAATAGGTGTGTATTTGAGGCTTACCTAGTATACCTACCTAACCCGTACCTACCAACCTACTACGCCGTGCCAATGCCAGATATTCATTTTTTTTGTGCAAATTTTTGGTACTGAATCTAATTAAGTAAAAAGAGATGTTTACCTCACGGGTACCGGGAGGTTTTCTTGGAAATGTTACCGGAATACCCCGAAAAATTGGGGGGGGGGGGGGGGGTTCTTTGCATACGGTTTTTAAAATTTCGAACTTGATTTTTCTACTGTGTAGGAGGTTGTGGGTTTTTTTTTGACGAAATATATATGTAAATTTAGATAAAAATTTTGGGGTATTTTTTTTGTGTTTTTTGTAATTGTTTCTTTTTTCATCTGTCTCTTTTTTACCTAATTGTTCTTTCCTTGTCTGTTTGCTTTGACTAAAGGGTCTTCCAATGGACGGTGAGTATGCCTGTGAGGGACGATACCAAACGATAACAGAGATGACGATCCTCACTGTTCAACTAATTGTTGAATTTTCAAAACGCTTACCTGGATTTGACAAATTGGAGAGAGAGGATCAGATCACTTTACTTAAGGTAAAGAAATTTAACAATTTGTTTGTTTTGTATTTTAAAATAGGAATCTTCTACAAATATACATGCTGGTGAAGAAGCTGAATCAAAATTCAAGCATATTACGGAAATGACAATTTTGACAGTACAACTGACAGTGGAATTTTCAAAGAGACTTCCAGGATTTGATACGTTACTACGAGAAGATCAAATTACGCTACTCAAGGTTTTTTTTCTTAATATGTGACCAAATTCTCTTCAAGGGCAGTTGGCACGAGCTCAAAAATAATATAAATTAACAAAAAAAAAAGTATTTTAAAAAAAAGAGTAATTTAAAATTTAGCGAATCTCTCTAGTTGGTTTGAGTGGATTAGAGAAGTTTTTTTTGGAATGGAATGTTTTTTTAAGTTACTTTCAGCGAAATTAATGTGTCGTTTTTTGTATTGTTTTTTAGGCCTGTTCGTCTGAAGTGATGATGTTAAGGACAGGAAGACGCTATGACTATCAAACAGATACAATAGTCTTTGCCAATAATTATCCTTACACGAGAGAAAATTATAATTTGGCAGGCTGTGCGAAGACGGCAGATCCTCTCTTTAATTTTTGTAGGCATCTTTGTACGATGAAAGTAGATAATGCAGAGTATGCCCTCCTGACGGCTATAGTAATTTTTTCCGGTAAGAATTTTTAAATTAAGATTTTTTTTTAAAAAAAATTGAAAAAAGAGAAGGAATTTTGTAAATTGACGAAGTTTTTTTTTTTCTTGTGATTTTTAGAACGTCCTTCCCTCTTGGAACCTAAAAAAGTAGAAAAGATCCAAGAGATTTACCTCGAAGCTCTCAGGGCCTATGTCGAATACCTTCATCCAATTGGACCAGGTACTAAGAATAATTTTTTGGTGAAAAAGTTGGAGAATTGTGATTTAATTTTTATAATTTTTGGTGTATTTGGTAGGTGTAAATTTCGCAAAACTTCTGGGCGTCCTAACTGAACTCCGAACATTGGGAAATATTAATTCGGAGATGTGCTTTAGCCTAAAATTGCGGAATAAGAAACTACCCGCCTTTTTAGCAGAAATTTGGGATGTAAACACGTAACCTCGACCAGGTGACCAGTCGCCAGAGGTCGTTTGGTCGTTGTGCCTTTTTATTGAGTAGAATCTTTATGGATTTTACTAAATCTTCAACCTCTTCGCTTCACAATCAAGTGTCGACCGGTCGCCCTCGTCCTACTACTACTCCCGCCCTTTTTGACCCTTGACACCTAATATCCCCCCGTCTCCCGTAACCTTTTGACATGTAAAACAGTGACAAGAGACTAAATATGAAAAATGTAAGATTTAGTTGTAACTCAATTTATAATTATTATTGAACGCTGATATACTTTTACGTAGAAGTAAGACATTATATATGCAAACTGTGTTTTTTTTCTCTCTCTCGGTCTAAGGCTAGTTGAGACTTTTAGGGTTAACGATTTAACTAGAAAAAACTGTGAAAGCAACTGGGAAGATCACGAACGATGTTTTTAATTAACGGCTTCACACACTTTGTATATACAAATTACAAATCTTGAGAGTATGTGCTGCTAGTTACACGGAGACAGTATTCCACAAAAACAGTGTAGGCCTGGACATAAAAGGTTTATCGTTTAGGATTGAGTAAGAACAGATACAAAACGTACGCAAAAAAGTTATGTTTTACTTATTTCCTATTATATTTAACGATATAAAAAGTATACAATTCCGTGTGTAATTAAGGATGAAACCGTAATTAATCATCACATATGCAAAAAAAAAATAATGAAAATTATGAGAACGAATTTGATGTTGCAAAAAAATGCAAAAATTAAAAAGAAAAAATAGTAAACGAAATTGAACAAGTTTGAGGAAATTTGTAAATTATGGGGGGCAATTGTGGGATGCCCTATGACCTTTACCTAGTTGACGAGTCAACATAATGTAGACCACATGATTACTGGAAATTCTATCTGTGACCACACAATCATATTGGGAATAGAATTACGAAGAAACGAAATACTATTTAGATTATCAAAAAATTTTCATGTGAAATTTCTCACGGGGAATAAGTAATGTTAATGAGAATGAAGGAATAGGATTCTTTTTAATTGAATTAATTTTTTTTTAGATTACTTTTTTCGAAATTGGAAAATTTAATTAGAATTGTAATGAGTGGAACTGGGAATTTTTTGATCGAATTTTTGTAAAAAGTTCAAAATTTTATGACTTCAGGGATGTTCTGCGTAGGTGCAATTGCATTCTACTCCGCTCCATAACGAACGTATCGCGCAGGCGTATTGAAAAGTTGCGTTATTTTACGAATTAAACCGGATGGTGACTGTTGTGTTGAAAGAAGAAACGGTGCGGTGTCGTCACCGTTATTTGTTAGTGAAGTCAGGCTTTTATTATCTGCTCCCGGCACACTGATGACATTGTTGCTTTTAGTTAGGTTAGGATAGTTACGCCCTAGTTTTATGAACGTTGTGCGAGGTACGGGTTCAGGATGAAAAACAGCTAAACTGCTAAAGACTTTACTGTCAATGTCAAAGTCAAACATCCAACGGTAAGGTATCGATCGCTGTTTGTTACCTTAATTTCTAACTCAGTATCAGAATTCAGAAACGTTTCACGGTACGGTGAAATCAACATTCAAGAATAAATTGTTCAGAAGAATGACCCACTGCCATGTTGAATAGCGGCGGGCGGGTGTTTTACAATCCGGATTGATTTCATTTTTAATGTTTTATTTTTAATTTGACTAAATACTAAATACTAATTGACACCGGGAGTGTTTTGACTGGTATCATTTTTGTGTACAGAAATGGAACCGGAACGTATTCGATGCAAGCTGACTGTTAGAAGGGGCGGTATCATGGACAGTGAACTTTTCGTTTAACCCGACTACCAACCGTGTCTGCATGTAAAGGGTACTCCTTTTGTATTGTTTATTGTTCTACGCACTGTTCTCTTGTAAGGTAGTCTCCGCCATTTGCTCGAATTGTAATCATCTCCTAAATTATAGTGTTCAAGATTGGATTTTTTTGTAAGTGAATTGAAATTTTTGCAGTAAAGGAAATTGGAAGTTGGAATGGAGCCAAGCAATTACACCTTTACCTGTTGGAACAAACAACTAAAAGCAAAGTCTCTCTCACAGTTTTTATTTGTCGTGTTAAACAAAATTTGTAAAAACCAGATCAACGTTAAAGATAATTGGTCATCTAAAATTTATAGTGACTTGGTGTGAGAACGAAAGTACTACTGGTGTTACATTCCTTGATAGGCAGAGGAGGACTTTCGTCACCATCACCATACCTTGGGCATGAACCCTCCAACAACCTACCAGGGGAGAGGACACAGAAGGATCCTATTGTTGAATTCATACCTTCATTTCCTTTCCCGTCATTTTAAGAGAGACGCAACAGAAGATAACTGCTCAGATGACAACGGAACTTGGTTGATACAACAACGTGAAATTAACGGTAAGAATGACTCCTTCGTGAATACCCGGTATCTTCATCATCCTCGAACACTAACCAAGCGCAAAGCCATCTGACCTTTAGTCGATATCATCATGAAAGCTTGCTACAAGCGAATCAAATCAGCTATCAGGTACTATCAAAATTTTACTCGTTTGAAAACTTATTCTTCAAATTCCTAATTTATCACCGAATTCACCTCTGACTGAGACTTCTGTTCATGGTAGACCTGACACTGGTCCGTTCAAATCCGATTCTAGACCAAGCTCTACTCCAGACGGGTCAACTGTACCAATGATGAAAATTTCTTCACAACCTCACTTACGCCATGCTAAATGTCATGCTCATGCTCAGAAGAAAACTCGAGAAACGTGTCACCCTAACGTACTTCGACGAAAACGAACGTCAGAACCCCAGAACATTCCGCCTGGATCTTTAACTCTGGCACAAATTCGTAGTGTACCACTCAATGTTCGTCAGATTCGGGGTTGCCGGGAAGATCGTTCGAGTTACGTTATTAACGCTGAGCAAGTAAGAAACTCTACATTTACACTTTTCACTTTCGTCTTCTTCCAGAGAGTTCGACAAAATTTCGAACAACAAACTGTTTAAAACATTTTGAGTCATGGCGGTTTGGTAGGGTTGTTCCCATTGGTCCACTCTTTTCCTTGTTGTCCGTGACCCTTAACTCCTCGGTCCTCAAAGTTGTTAGTGACAGACAGAAAATTTGAGCTGTTTGTTGATTTAGGGATTCTGGAAGGGACTACGTGAAAAGATTTGGAAGGTGAGGATTAGCCTTTGCTTTTACCTCTTCACTTTTTAATACTTTCTCTCCTGAATGGGACAGAGAGTAAGAGGTTCGTCGTCACAGAGATGAACGTTAAAGGAATGTTAGAAATTGTAAGAGGATAGTCTCATAGGAATGTGATTTGATCTGTAAGTTTGAGTGGGTCAGAAGTGGTGACAAGAGACCGTGTCGTCAGATGGAAGAGATTCACCAAAACACTTTATTCGCTTTCTCAGAGCATGTCAGTGAAAGTTTGTAGCCAAAGCCTTTCAAGTCAAACTCATGTCCTAAAGATACTCTTAAGAATAACCTCCCCCCCCCCCCCTCTTAACAAAAACCCTCATAACCGCAAGCAAACTCCAAATTACAAGAAGTTGACATAACTTTGTCTAGGAAGAGGATTTCTTACAAGGTTCATCGTGGGCCCAGGAGGGATTATCGTTGTCACAAATTTTATAACAAGACGCTACAAACTTTTTGTTTCGTGTAAAACGTTTTTCAGGGTGTTGACATTTTTTAGCCAGAGGCTCTGACTCAAATTTTGAACAAAGTTTGCCATAATTTTTTTTGTTTTGAAACATTTTCCGCTCTAATTGTAAACTTGTCTACTAAAATTGCGTTAACTGTCTTACTCACTTTTCGATTTTTTTTTTCGATTATGGAATTGGAAATCGTTTAGAAAGTTTTGCCAATACTATAATCACTACCACGCCTACTTCTTCATAACTTTTAATTCCAGAGGATTTCGATTTTGTGGAAGTTGACCACGTAGGACGTAGAAGTTGTCATCGAACGCTAGTAATTGTGTTTTCTTAAGGAGGAGGAGGAAGAGGAGGGGGGTAGGCTTAAGCGTGGGGTACAACCCGGGTAGAACAGCTTCGGTAAAGTTTTAACTCTAAAGTTATAATTCAGTCATTTGAGTCTCGTAACACGACTCCTCCGAAAAAAAAACATATGAATTTGAGTAGGTTTCTCCGTCGTCAAGTTTGAAAGTAGAAAGTGAAAGTTGAGCAAGTACAGTTGAAAAAGTATCTAGTGAAATTGAATATTCTATTAGATCCGTTCAAAAGTTCCACCTCCTCTGCTCAAGCGATCTCGAAGTCTCAGTCCACAAATACTACGGACAACTGGAACGACAGAACTTAAAAGTCCAAACCTTGTTCGCTCTGTCAGCAATTGTGGAGGACGAGGAGGAAGAAGTCCTGGAGGAGGAACCAATAGACGTTTCAATTCAACCGGTGGTTATACCCTCAAGAGATCAGTACTAGCCAACCCAAATAATTCAGGAAGGTCATTCGGGTCACCGCGACTTACTAAAGTTCAACCTAAAAGTTTCATTTCTACTAAATCCCCAACGGGTGGAAGAAGAAAAGGAAGTTTGTCGGTTTCTAACAAAAACCGTGAAAGTGAAACGGACGGATTTCCAGCACGACGACTAATTCAACAACGTAAGTCCCAAATGGTAACAGATTCTTTGTCCTACTTTGCTTCAGCATGGGTCGCAGTCCTTTGAGACAACGGTCTGCGCGCACTGTTGAAGTGGCGGCAACAATTCTTCTATTTTTCACAGTGGCGCTAAAAGGAACGAAAGACTTTTTCTTTTCAGGTGAAAAAGTTCCAATTTGTGCCACCAAGAATAAAAGATAAAAGACTTTTCTTCCTCCTCATCCTTCAAATCCCTTGACATAAAAACTCGGGAAGGTTCTTTTATCTTTGGTAACACGTTATTCAGTTTTTTTCTTTTTGCAAAAAAGTAGTAAAACGTCACTGCTCTTCTCCCTTGTCGGCATATTTCGCAATTTTTGCGAATTGTATACAGAAGTTTCTCCTCGTATTTTTTTGTTCGTGGCAAAGTTTATCATTTTTTTAGAGAGAGGAAAAAAAATTTTCTGAGTAATGACATTTACAAAAAAAAAATTCAATCGATTGTGATTTCTTCTTTCTAAAGTAAATTTTCATTTGGGTTGTTATGGTTACGTCGAGCTTTACTCTAAAGTTTGGACACTGCGTTGGGAACTAACCAAAAGTTGCAAAAAATTTTGCAAATTCAATATTTCAGTAAGAGTTGTAAAGCCCCGCGCCCACTGCACGTCGTCGCCAGCCGCCGTATGCCGCCGACGTCGCTCCGTTGCAGTTTCCTATGGCACACTGCAAA
>JABASK010000040.1:0-50011 GCA_019776465.1 Rambutanura hunanensis | reverse complement strand
CCTTATTCAAGCATGGGGCCTTATTTGAGATATGGGGCCTTATTACAAACAGTCTGCAATAAGGTCCCCCCCTGGGCCCTTATTCCAGACTGGGGTGTTAATTCAAAATTTACGGTATTGGTTTAAGTACAGTTAGTAAAACTTACCAACCTTCTTTTGTTGAAAAAAATGGCACGTGTCTCGATGTATTGAGTTCTTGGGTTAATGACCAATTTTTCTAATGACGCAACGTGATTGATCAAAAAGCTAAGGGTAGTGACCTCAATGTGTCACACATATGCTGGTTAGTTGGTTTGTATAATGTAAGTAAAACGTAATATTGATTTTTTAGGAAACAAGTGCTACAATTAAGAAGCATTCGCTAAAAAATGAAGACTCAATTAATTATGACAGTAGTTGCAAGCGTCTTTTGTAGCGTTTGGTCATATCCCACTTACGTTCCGGAAGAAGCCTGTAGAACAATGCTACCAGGTCATGGAGAAGCACCGCAGAAGTCCCGGGCACCATACCAAGTCCAAGTCTCTCCGCAGATTGTTCGTCAAGGAGATGTTGTTCAACGTAAGGTCATTTTTATGAAAGTTTTTGTTAGAGGTCAAGGGTCAAGTTTGATACGTTAAACGGTTTCAGTTATTCTAAGCGGCACGCAACCTTTCAAGGGCTTTTACATTCAAGCGCGAACACCCGATGGGGCTCCTGTTGGAACTTTTATTCGAAGCAAGGATGTTAAAACGCACAATTGCAATGAAGGTCTTGAGGTAAAAAAAAATATTTTTTTTTTTTTGCAAACTTTTCATATTTGTTGGAAAAATTTTAGTTTTTGATTTTTGTAAAAGAATGCTGCGTTTCATGGAGTTCGCGGCTTGAAAAACGATTTGGAAGTATTTTGGACAGCTCCATCTGACTATCAAGGAGAAATCAATTTTTAGTAATTTTTTTTTAAATCCTTGTATACATTTTTTTAAAAAGTTGCTTCAATTTCAATTTCAAAAAAATTTGAAAAATTGTTCATATTTAAACAATTTTTTAGTACCACGTTTGTGGCTGAATTTGACAAAATTTGGACTTATGTGAGAGGAAATACTCCAGTAACCGTGAAGGTAACAAAAACGTTTTAGTCGATAACGGTTAAAATTTGAATCATTACGGTAATTTCTAAGCCACGCTAACTTTCACTCACTTTCACTTTAGGTCTAAATTACCATTTTGGGAGGTTGGAGTTGGGTTCATTTTACATTATTGCACTACGGAATTCAACGCTTTTTTTTGCACAAGTTGTAAAAAAAAAGCTGACCAAAATGTAGAAAATAAAATTTAGGCTTAAAAAATGTAAAAATGTAAAAAAAAAAAAATCACGTTTAAATAAACTCTTATAGCACGACCCAATTTCAAATCAAACCTAACACTATTGTATATTTATTTAAAGGTCATTGACCTGACAAGGAACCTTAACCAATAATGATTCAATTGCTTAACATACATTATCAAAATTTTAGTCAAAACTGAAGACGAAACTACGAACTTCGAACTTTTCTATTTTCGACAAATTGGATCCAAACTCCGAAAAGTCTGCAGTGGAAATCGTTCCCCGAATTATGAATCGTCAATCTTCACCTCAAATAAAGTCAAAACGTCACCGATTTTCAGCATTAAAGACAAATCGTTTAATGCTCCGACCCGTTGCCGCTTCACGAATTAAAAAAGAAAAACAAGAAATCGCTGCAACATTTCCAACAGTTACGAAATACTTTGCAAATTTTCATTCAATGCAAAATGATCTGCCTGAAAACAATGCTTACTCAATGGGCGGTGTTCCTCATTGCCAAAATGCAAGACCCCATAACACTAACAATGCCAATTTCCACTCGTCCCATGCAGAACACCAGTGGCCATTGTTCCCTATGCAAATTAATCACAAAAACTCTTACGGACTTAATTACCATTCTAGAAACGAAAACAAGATCAATCAACAACGTCAAGTATCACCGTATCAATTTGAATACAATAGAGGCAACGACGCCTCACTCCAACCGACTTTCTCTTATCCTTCACCTTATCAAGGCAGCACATCTCCAATGACCAGTAAACCTGCTGATGTCACCTCTGGAAAACGAAGCACAGTCTGGCTTATGGGTGATCGATTTAAGAATTTCAAAGACGTGGATGATCTTGTTCCTCAAGTAACACGCCCCGTTCCCTCGTCCATAGTACATCAGGAACAACCGATTCCTTGGATTGGTGACCCGGGGATGTCAAACGCCCCGTATGTCAGTCATGCTTCTCCAATCTTTACAAGTACTGGAGGAG
Source organism: Rambutanura hunanensis (assembly GCA_019776465.1). Classification (NCBI taxonomy): domain Eukaryota; kingdom Metazoa; phylum Arthropoda; class Collembola; order Poduromorpha; family Neanuridae; genus Rambutanura; species Rambutanura hunanensis. Next base: position 47,707 of record JABASK010000040.1, on the reverse strand, counting down.
ACTACCGTCAGAGTCACCAGTTTCCAACACATGGGTACTTGGTCAAACCTTTGAAATTGAACGGTGATTCGTTGCCTTACAACAGTGAAGCACCGTTCTACCTCATCCCGGCTAGTAAGCATGACGTGGACAACTTCCACGGACAATATTTTATCCAGCCACCACACAACCACGGCGCGGCCGTTTTGGCCGAGGGGTATAACGCAGCCAGGCGTCGTAGCCCTTGAAGTGTGTTCGCATAATTAGTCATTGATTTCTTTTAAAGTTCTTCCAGTTGACTTAAGTTTCGTCAACTCTTTTTTGGTTATTATTGTAACTACAATTTTACTAATTTCCAAAATTAAAAATAAAATGAAACTAATAAATAAATCAATTTTTAACGGTAAAAATAGATGAACAGAAGATCAAGGTTAGTTAGTGGTCATATGATAGGAGCGGGGAGTAGCGGAAGGGAGACCATGGTAGACCAGCGCAGCGGCCCTCCCCCCGCCCCCAACTGGCGCCGTTTCGGGATCACCATCTGTTACCATTGTGTCAGAGAGTTTGTGTAGCGTGTCTGGATGTGGAGGAGGGCGGGGGTTGAAGGAGAAGGAGACGCGTTTTTTTCTTGGCCCTTCAGGCAAACTTTAGGGCTTTCGTCATACTTTCTCGTGTGTCCTTCGTCCAGCTTCCAGCATGCCTTCTTGTTATGATCCGGTGTAAACTCTTCCTTGTCCTCCCTCACTTACTTCTCAATCAACAACCAGAGTACAAGAAACAAGACAAAGAAACTTAAATTTAAATTGGTCCTTCATCATCGTCTCGCTGTCAATTGTCATCGATACAGGATTACAGGTACTATTTTACTAGTTGCTTGCTAGTTGTCTTTTGTCTAGTTTCAGTTGGTCAATTGCAATTGCAAGAAACGTTATTTTGAGCATTCAGGAGTACTTTTGTTTTAATGTAGTGAAGTAATTTTTAGTTTGCATTTTGTGTTTGTGATGTCCGCCTCTCTCTCTATCCGGCATAAAGACCGTCGTCCTCACTGAAATCTACCATCGTTTAGTATTCATTAGAACTTAGGTTACTCTTTTAGTTTGCAGATTCGGGTTTTTCTAATGTGCATCGGACTTGTCGTGCTCGTGCCTTCAATCAAAAGCGTGTGATCAATCAAGTAAGTAAGTTATACAGACCAGTCTAGACTAATCTGCTTCTTTATATGAAATTTATATTCGAAGAGAAACCATGATGACAACACAATGCGGTATTTCGAAGATGCAATATGAAAATTTCTCATCCTAAAGCATTTCTCTAGGATTTGATAGTTGGTTTCTAAATTGTAATTAGGAAAATGGATGCGAACCGACCTAAGAGGGGCCGTTATTCCCCAGACATCTACACTGGCGATGGTGGCTATTCGCAAAAGCGATTAGTAAATTACTCTCCGTTACCATCGCAGGAACTTATGACGCCACGCGACTTTATCAATTCAGGCTCTCAGCCGCTTTGCCGACCATCTTTGTTAACACCACCAAGCGTTGGTCTAAGATTCTCGAACCATGGATTGCAAAGCGATCGGGATCCGCTTTTCGGGATTGGATTACGAGAGCCGCAGCATGAATATGAACCGGCGAAGCCACTGCCACAGTTATTGCGTGGAGAACATGAGGATTCACATTCAAGGTAATTAGTATAAACTGATCGAGGTTTCACAACTTACTGCTAGATAATTTTATTAGTATTACACTCTTTTTCGATTTTTCAGAACGGGACTCTCCTTGTCTTTGAACACATCCATTTCACTTCCAGAATATCAATTAAACGATTCATTCGATTTTGCTGATCTTGCCAGTATTGACTTGAGTCAACCAAATCCAGAACTAAATACTCGGAGTGAGTTACATTTTTTTAAGAAGAAAAGAGTTTAATTCTGTTAGTTTTTGAGTTTTAAATTTTTTAGTTCCACTGGAGAATCAAACTCCTCCTCCGTCAGTTGAACCACCACAAGAACCTTACTTTGCCGACAATCAAAACGGAATTGTCCATTTTTTAAAGTTTGAAGGTCAAAACCCGCAATATGAAACTATTTGTCTTGGAGATAGCACTCAAGAAGAGTCGAGCCAGGACGAGAGCCAAGGGACACGTATCCCAAATTTGGAATCATTTCCAGGGAAATTTAATTTCGAAGTCAATCCCGTAGAAAAGGCAAATCGTGCCATTTGCTGTTATGATGAAGATCGAAACAAAGTATTGTGTCAACCACGTCGTCCAATCAGTTTTGAAATCAAGCTTGATTTTGACATTAAGAAGTATAAGGAGTTAAGTGTAGAAGCCGTGCTTTACTACACTTCTAACGCATTGATCATGAAAAAACCAATTATGCAATGCGTAACATGCAGTGCTGAAGACAGGCGAGCTTTGCCTGTTCCAATTAGAATTGATACCGGTTTGATTTTAATTCTACGATAACAATTTAAAGTTTTAGGTTAATTAGAATTATTTTGGATTTACTGTTTGTGATTTGTTTTTAGATCGTGTTATTCGAAGTGACAACCCACATGCGGTTTACTTCATGAAGAAAGGATTCCATCATGGGGTCAAAACGCCGCTAGAAAAACTTCAGGTAAGTTACATCAATCCCAGTCCACCAACATCGTAAGTTGTCATTGTGCACTGAATAGAAGAGGAACTGAACGGTTATGTTGATGAATTTCTTTGAATTTTTTATTTTTATCATAAGAATGGTGCGACTTCCATCAAGAGAAATTACAGCTTCAATTGCTTGAACTCTTGTCATAAGAAAATGGGACCTGAAAGCAGATCTTGGACACTTATGTTTTACCTGATGGATCGGTAAGGATACTACATTTTTGAAAAAGATAAGTTGAAGATTTGGATGACACAAAAAACTTGATCTGAAAAAAAAAAATTTTCGAACAAAAAATTTTTTGTTGAAGATTTGGATGACACAAAAAACTTGATCTGAAAAAAAAAAAATTTTCGAACAAAAAATTTTTTGTTGAAAATTTGGATGATACAAAAAACTTGATCGGAAAAATTTCTTTGCACCAAAAAATTTTTTATTGAATATTTGGATGATGCAAAAAAAAAATTTGTTTTGTACCAAAAATTGTTTTTTGGGAGAGAGGTCGAGGTGTGGAAGTTTTTTACTTTATCTCTATTAAAAAAATGGTGCGAAGCGCCAAATCCTGAAATACTAGTATTTATAAAAAAAACTTAACACAGTTTCGTTTATCATCTGTAGAAATGTAGAGGTGGGACGACATTGCTACAATTTAAAAGTGAGTAAGTGTCCAGGTCGTGACCTCAGCAACGAAAGAAAAAAAATTCCGAAGCAAATTGTGAAAAAAAGTTCAGAATCGATCAAAGTGGAATCGCCAGCTACGACAAACCAAACTGAGGCAGCGGTAACTGTACCTACGCCGGTAAATTCTAAATTAAATTAAAGTTACAAATTTTCAGTAATACTTTTAGAATAAACGTCTCGATTTGAAATTACTTTTAGCCAAAACGACCACGTCTGAGTCATGCCTTGCATGTGGAGGACAATGTCGTTCGTCAACCGGTCGATATGAATCCTCGTCCAGGGCCTTCTCGCCTTTTGTATCAACAAGAGGCTGTGGTTCATCCACCACCAGCTCCTGGTGTGGTGACCTTAGCTGAGTCGGATGTTGAATCTGTCTCTGTGACTCAGAGCGAATCACAAGTAAGAAATATCGAAAAGTTTTGATATAGTACATATTGGCAAAGTACTTTGGTAGGGTATGATTTGGCGTACTATGTCAACCTTACTAGTAGTAATCGATTCAATTGTTCTACAGAGGTACAATTGTACATTGGCTAGAAAAATAAATCATTATCTTCGTCTCGCGTTGGCGTACAAGAATCATCCTACAGCCGGCTACCGAGAATTGGCAAGGTCTTGGCTCGCGTGAGTAAAAAAAAAAACTTACAATGGTACTGAACAGTAAATTTCAATTACGACATTTTGAACTAAAAAGAGTTTCATTCTTTTCAGAATAATTTTAGGTTTAGAAAGACAAATGGACTTTAACGTTAATAGCATATTCATTGGGCCCGATGGAAACCCAATTGGATACGAGGAAGGAATACAGTTCAAATGGTGGCAACCTCCAGACAATCAAGACTAGAGTCGCGAATTTTTTTGTTGATTTTACGAATCGGCTTGATTAGTAATTGCGAAAGGTTTTTTTTTCCCTTAATTGTTAGCGTAGGATAGAAAATTTATGAATAATTGACTCTAGTTATGAAAATTTAGTTCCTACTTAACTAATTTGAGAGAGACCCTCTTCCGTCATGACAAAACTTAAGAGCTTAACTTTGGACAACTCGACTCAACTTAACGTATATTGCTCAATTATTAGTGACCTTTGTGACCTTATGAATGTAATTCTTCTTACCTCTTTTCTGCAGACACACTTTACAGAATTGGTGTCATTGTCCAATCCAATATTACCTCTCTAAAGAAAGTGAAGGCTGACCATTTCCACGTTTCCAAAATATTCTTTTAGATTGGAAATGTAGGGAGATCAATTTTGTTACATTTTTTTAAAAAATTTTTCTATACAATAGTTTTTGAATAAACTGAACGTGCCTTCTTCAGGTAAAAGCGAATTAGTGTTACGCAAAATTTCCAAGACTGTAGTTTATTTCAGTAGTTGAATGGAGAGTTGTTCCAAAGCAAATTTGTCAAAGTGTGGACTTAATTAAAATTGATTAATTTGCTGCAGGTTTTGACCATTCGACATTGAGGATAAGATGGTCGTAGCCGTAACCATTGAGGGCACGGAGAGCAACGGCAGCATGTGGTCGTTGTTGATAAGTGACAAAAGCAAAACCCTTACAGACTCCGGTAGCCCTGTGATAAAAGGTAAAAGTGAGTTAAAGAATGAAGAACACTTTTCGAAATGACTGTGTGTAATTTGCAGGTATACCGATCTTTAGCCAAGAAGATTCGATCAATTTTTCCAAAAGGACCACATAGATCTTGCAAGTCGGTCTCGGACATGGATTCTGGAAGATTCGAAACTCGAATCGTAGTTTCATCCTTGCGTGTATTGGAAGAACCCATGGTTTCTCCACGTCGTGCGGTCATGTCACCACCACGACGAGCATGTGGTGGTACAAATACTCCAGGTTTAGATTCGGAATCGAGCTTTTAGAAGATTTCAGAAATTGTAGCGTATCTTTGTAAAAAAAAATTTGTTAGGGTCTTACTTTCTTATCTTCGGTAAGATCTTTGTTCGATAACAAAAATTCAGTGGGAATTCCAGCATCCTTGTACGGACACTTGGCGCTAAAGTGACTCTCTTGACAGAATCTACAGCGTACGAATCCTTTTCCATCACCGCGCAGGTCTTTGAAGTCATCCTGAACGTCGTTTTCTTTTGAGCCCAGGAAAAACATGGAAACCGCATCCCCGACGACAGTGGTAGCAGAGTTAGGACCTGGAGGATCGCGTTTAGAAGCTCCGAATTTGCTCCAATGTTTCCTTTCGATAACACCTTTAGACACTACGAAAAGAGAACGTAAAGGTTTATGTGAGTTTTACAGACAGGCATGATTAGAAGAGTACTACAAAACTTGTCGCATTTACCAAACTTGTTCTCCAGTTTGAATGTTCTAATGATCTTCTTTTTCTTTCCTGTGTCTGGATCTACCACAACCTCTGTCACCATTCGTTCACCATCTTTTACAAGTACTTCCTGAGGTGCAGAAGCAGAGGTACTAATGTACTGTTCATCCTCGTCATCAATTTCATCAGCCCAACGAGATGTCATTTTCGTATCTTCCGTCATTTCCTGCACTAGAGTAAAGACTTTAAACTTGTACTTGGTAGTAATTACTACCACAGATGTGAATTATTAATCCCTTTCAGTTTCAATCAGAAATGTGGTAGTTTTACATTCCGTGCTCAAATAATGGGAGAAATGTAGTAATTCCAGATGGTACAACTTACCACAATCTTCAATGATTCTCGTAACGTTGATAACTTTGGGGGTTGAGGTGTAAAAGGTCACCGGTCAATAAATTAGCGAGTAAACGATTTTCTGTTGTTACAATCCAATTGTTCTTATGACACAGTCAGTCGTTGTCTCGCCCAACTCTTCTGTCGGTTGTCTAATGTCTGCTGGGTTGCCCTCACCTCACGCTCACTCACTTTTCATAAAGCAATTAGTAATGTACATTTTGAAATCCCCTCCGGGTTTCGGTGTCAGCACTTGAGCTGGGCGAAAGTCGAAATATTTGCACTGTTCTGCAAGAACTTAATTTGAATTGGGGTAATTAAGTAATTAGGTTTACATGCCTTTGCTGCAATATTGAGCCTGTAAGTCAGTAAACGAAAAAAATCCGCGTACAATATGAGAACAGGAGACACCACCACCACCACCGTGAAGAGTTCGGAGGGGATGTTTCTGAACCTTTCACAGTGCGCTATGAAAAGTAAAAGTGGCCATATTCTAACATCCATTTTATTAGATTAACGTATTCCTTTACACAACATTATTTAAATGAAAATGGTGGTCACTTTGTGCTCTAAAGGTCGACTTATGACAGGAGTTTGGATCTGCATGAGAGTGCAATGTAAACTACAAAAACTCCAAGAATAGCTGCCAAATGTTCTGAACTGAGCCATGGACCGGTATATGCTCCAGGATGATTGAGTGTTAGCGATACCAATGGACTTGGAAGTTCACCCTTGCCCTAAACGGTTATGATACGGTTGAATTAGAGACATGCACATGATGTACGAAAATGATGGACATTGCTTAACTGCAAACATTATACCTTTCGAACTTGAGGAAATGTCTCTTCGTCGTAAATGTTAATTTTGTAATCTCCACGAGAGGCCTTTGGAATTTCTTCGGTCCAGCTCACTTGATATGATCCTCTGCTATTTCGTACCACATTAAAGTGTTTTCCAGCAACTAACAATTAATAATTTTTTTTATAAAAATAATAATAATTTTCCGAAATTTGTTATTTACTTTCAAGTATTTGAAAGTTAGCTTAAAAAATTAACTTTACCTTCAGCATAAAAGTTGGTAGTTGCCGGAGGTGAAGATCCGCCACATTTTAGGTCAAATTCACTGATAAAGGCAATGGCGCTTAAAACCGACGCATCAGTAGTGGTATATCCCTTGATAACGGAAACAGTCGGTGACGAACAGCTGTAGACTAACTGGGCTATAACAAACCAAAATCAAAGATCCTCATTTACTAAATACCTTGAAACCATGAATTACGATACTCGTTGCTTATTTGTGTAACCGGAACCGGTCACCGGTGTGATACCGAGATTCGAATATCAATAAAATAACTGATGGACTTACCCGATAGAGAAAGAAGAGCAAAGGTAGTAATTGACACTACGTTCATTTTGTCAGCAGGAATTAACAAAATTAGGAAATCGATTAACTTGACGAAGGTTCGGAGTCGGAGGCAACAAATTTCTTTGAAAACAAATGAAAATCTAAAAGAAACTTGTCAATCTATTGAGTGGTGAGGGGGGGGGGAGAGGTGTGTTGACAGACAGACAAACTATGCTTTCGTCGTTGGCCGCGTGTTATACTCAGAAGGTGATGTGGCCAATTGCTCCAACTTTAAAATTTTAAGACCAAAAAGTTAAGCTTATGCAAAACAAAACAATAATTCGCAAAAACTACCGTCGCGTCGTGGGTTCTTTATCTTCTAATGAAATTCGATTAATTTGACTTATTAAGTACAACAATAGTAGCTTTGTAAATTGCAATTAAGTAGTAGTACCTAATTAAATTCTTTTTATTGTTATGAAAAGTTAGTTTTTGCAAAAACAGAACCCCCTAAATTGGCAAATGATATGTCCATTACGCTTTTAGCACCGCTGCTTACTGTTTGACTCTTTTAGTAGGTGGTATTGATATGATGTAACTTTTAATTGGAATTGTTTTTTTGTAATTAAAAATAAAATTCTTTAAGTGGCAGTTTATAATATTTAAGAAAAGTCCAGCTTCTAATTTGTTTTAAACTTTTCTTTTGTTTAATTTTCAAATCGGTAGATTAATCAGTTGCTTACTAATTAATTTGATTAACATTTGATCTCAAATTCAGTCGGTCAGCGTTTTAGGTTTTTTTTTTTCTAACGCTAGTTTCTTTTTTGCTTCTTTTTCTGCCTTTAGTCGCTTCTGTGCTTCCATTTGTTTGTTCTTCCTACGCTGAATTTTCAGTGTTCTGTTCAAATTGAATGGAAGTCGTCTTTTGACCATTTTGTGTTGATAGCGCTGTCGTCGATACTTTCGAAAACATTTCCATCCTGCAGAATCTAACGTTGCAGCTTTGACCTTTCGTGCCAAAATACAACAACAGAACCAACAAAGAAGGAAACGTATAACTTTGTAGACCCAATTTTGCAAGACTTTGACACGATGAATTAATGCTCCATGACCTGTAAGTTTTCCTTTGATAAATGACCAATCAAAGAAACTGAACCGACGCCGTGTCTCGGGAATGTACGGTTCTGGGATTTTGTTCAACAAAACTGCAAAACATTTTTTAAAAAAAAAAATTAAACCTTAAGAGACTATTTATTAAATTACTAAAAAATGTGGGAAATCCAAAATTACCTTCGAGGTCATACGGCTTTGGTAGTTTCTACAAAAAGCAATTTTGTAGTTAGAACTAAAAGTTTGCAAAATTGTTGGCACTTTAGAAAAAAAAACGATTTTGTTTACCTGCGTGATGAAGTACATACGAACAAAAAACTCTAAGGTTTTTAACAGTTTCAAGTGGTACTTGGTCAGGACATTGACCCGTACTTGAGCATCAGCACAACGTTGTTCGTCAATACAAGCCATTGTGAAGAGCTAGAAATTTGTAAGTTATTACTAATAAATTCAAGTCATTCGAAGGGGATTTTTTGCATTTTTGAAAAAAACTCAACTCGAAATTCCATAAAATCCAAGTTTTTATCGCCAGAAACATCAAATTCATCAAAAATTGAATGGATAGAATTGTAGTCAAAATTGAATAAAACACCCATTTGCTTAAATTCTGGTCCACAAATTAATCCTGATGCATCAGCATCAATCAAACGAAAAATATTGGTTGAATGACGATAAATGAACTCTTTTTCGTATTGGTCCTGTAATATATTAAGAAATTTTTGTTACCAGAATTTTTTAGTTTGAAAAAATATTTTAAAAAAAAACTAAAATGAACATATAATATATAATTATTAAAAAAAAAAAATTTTTTTTAAAATAGTTTTTCACCTTACAAGAGACGAGAATACAAAAAACGAGGTAGAACTCTTCAAATTCCATTTCACCCGAATGGTCAATATCCAGGAGTTCAAAAAGAGTATCTGCTTGATGCTTGTTCAGATCTGAAAAAGTTTTTAAAAACTGCTGGAACTGAAAGTCTAAAATAAAATTTAAAAAAAAACGTTTTTTTAATACAATTTGTTATTATACATATCTAAATGTAAGATCTTGCTCAAGGTAAGTAATATGACGAATTATTACCGTTTATAGAAGCGTTGTTCTAAAAAAAACGTAATAAACTGAAAATTAGGTTATTTTGACCATTTAAAATAAATGTTATTAAATTAAATTAAAGTTCAAAAAATATTTTAGTCACACTACTTACATCTAAACAAAATGAATAAAACTCACATGAATATCCATCATACGAAACATTTCTAAACAGGAGACACAATTTTGAACAGACAGTAGGGCATAGCCCGGATCCAAGTGTATACAATCCAAAAGATGTGATCGTACTCGCATTTTTTTTTTTAAATTATGGAAAAAAAAGGAATGCAATTTAAAAACTTTTGGAATTAAATTCCAAAAAAAAAGAAGAGAAACTATCAATAAAAATTATTATTGATTTCTTCCTTACTTTTTATAAAAAAAAATGCTTTACAGCCACGGCGACACTTTTTTTTAAAAAAAAAATGCTTTTTTTTAAAAAAAAAAACTAGATTTTTCAAAATCTCTCATATTATAGTTATGAGGAAAAAAAAATTCCGCAACTGGATTATTTATTTTTGTCGTTTTTAAAAATCCCAACAGTATTGATTAAAACCTTTCGTCTTCTTTTCCACGCGACCATTCATTTATCCGATATCACAATAAAATAATAATAATAATAATAATTATACACAACTTATAATAAATCCGTGTATCGTATAATCTGAACATTCTCGCTGCACCATTTGAGATTCTTCCTCTACGAATAAAATGATTCTCCAGTAAATTTTTCTTATATATATCAACAGTCGTCATTAAAATTGTGTAATTACTAATTACCTCTAAATTAGTCGCTTAATTAATTTCTACCAGTTCTAATATTCTTATTACTTCGTGCTGCACAGCAAATATTGTTTTTTTTAATAGTGTTTTGAAAACCAGTACTAACCAGCGGCAGAAGTCTTAATAAATTTGTAAAAAGTGTTTGAATAACATATAAATTTCTATGATCCCGAAGTGGCAGAGGAGGCTGCAAACCATGTCCAAAATTTGGACTTTCCATTTGTCCTTTTATCACTACTTGTTCCATTTCCACTTCCTATACTTCCATTCCTTTTGAGCCTAGTTACAGCTATAGGAATAGACGACTTGGACGACATTGACGAACCCGGTGACTTGCTACTAATTGACTGTTGTGTTTGAACAGGTGGTGAAGGTGACGGTATCATTACTCTCATTGGAATTCTCGAATGTCCTGGACGAACCACCACTCTATGTTTCTCATCTTGGTCCAGATTCGGTCCACACAAGGTTTCATTATCAATCAGGTCAATTTCAGCTGAGCACTGGTTATTCAAATTCGGTGACCGTCCAATATTTAATATAGAAGACGATGACATGGCCATAGTTTGGCATTTTGAGGCAGAATCCTTCTTGAACGTGGAATCTTTTGGAAGCGGTGAGATTGAAGGACCATAAGTCCTTGATATTTTTATATCTAAATTGGAATGCATACAAATTGATTTAGGGTGAAGATGAGTAGAAGTGAGGAGATTAGTAGCGGAAGCAGTAGATTTCGGTAAGGAATCAAGTGGAATTAGTGACAGTCTCGGTGACGGCAGTTCTATTGGGACAAGTGTCTTTTTTTCTAAAATTCTAAGTCGAGCTTTGGTTCCTTCTAGTTGAATTTCCTGTTCTTTCAGTTTGAATCGAAGTAATTCATTTTCATGGGATAGTGCCAAGTACTTGGATGCAAGGCGTGGACTATTTCCTTCCACTTCAAAACTGGACAACTGTGACTCCAAAGTCTGAAAAGAATAAAAAATAAAATTGAAATTATTTCAAAATTTCGAAATTATATCATCAAAGATTTCATCCTCTATTAAACTTTTTACTCTCACTCGCCCAATCTCATACAAAAAATTTCACCAATAACCTTTTTCAGTTTGAAATTATAAGTTTTTATTCGAATTTCAAAAGTTTGGGGACTTTTTTTTTCCTTTCTAAGCTTTGTATTTGTTTAAGGATGCGTGCAGCGACCAATTACAGTCTACCTATGTTTTTCCTAGTATGCCGCCGTCGTCTCGTGATACTTTGTCATTTCATTACCCAAATGCTCATTTTCTATTTAGAATTAAAATGAGCCTTGTTCCGACCTAAACTAAAGAGACTGCATGTGCTTTTGTCTTCATCGTCTCTTTTTTTTTTCTGTTGAAATTCATTCAGTATAATTTTTATCAAAAAAACTTTTTTTGCAAGTCCTTTTTTTTTTACATCCCATTCTCTTTTTTTTTTTTTTGGGAAAGTGAGTAGCACAGCAGCATCCACTAGTGATGAAAAAAATTGGACGGAAATTAAAAAAAGGCAGGCGGTAGTTTCCATGCGTTACAACGAAACTCATTTTTAACTCCCGTTAACTTTGTGGGCCCAAGTACAAAAGATCTCTTAACAAAAGGGCCTATTATTATAACAACCAGAACAGAATCTACGGACTCAATTTCATCAAAACGAATTTCATAAAAAAAAAGTTTGGTAAATTAACGACAGGGCAACCTGATGTGTAGGAATGAAGCATGAAACACAAAAATGATGTTTGCTCATAAGACATCCGTTCATGTTCGTAAATTCCCACGCTTCTTTTGTTTTTACCAAAAAAAAAAACTCGAGAATACTAAAGTAACTAACATCGTCCGGTCAAATTTTACACTAAAGGAACAGGTAGGGTAAATAAAATTTGACAAAATTAGGCAATACCTTCACGCATAAAAAAGGAACAGAGGTCAAACATTTGTAACACATTTGTAACACGTTCCCATAAAAAGGTATAACCCGTCGAACCAATACGCCCATAAATTCACGCTTTTAGTTTTTAGACGTCTACTACTTTTCGAATGCTAAAGGGTCATGTCCATAGTCCTGACATGACCCTTTGCCGACTCTTACCTTAACATTCGCCACCGCAAAGAGCAACTGTCTCTGAAGCTCAACAGTATCCAGTTCACGAAGAATAGCCCGTATGACATCTCTTGGAATATGAACATTTTCCCCGATTCCATTTTTGAATCCAAGGACTAGGTCAAGTTTTCCTAACTTACTAGCACTCTGTATAGTTCCATTATTGATACGATGATGATGATGGTGGCAAGTAGTACAACTAGCAGTGGCAATATGAGTAGAATTGGTACTAACTGAATTTGAAACTTTAGTTTGAATTAAATCCAATAAGGAATAAAGTGGATCCTCTTCTTCTTTTTGATTTGCAGATTCTTTGGTTTCTGTTGAAAATCCAGAATCAATAAGTTTATTTGGTGAAGTCCAAACATCTTTTGACTGTGAAAGGTGATGATGAAGGTCAGATGGACCAGCTGAAGAAGATTTGACTAAATCTGCAGTGAGTGAGCTTATAAAAGAAGAACGGAAGTCTTTCAATTTCTCCACTTCCGTACTGAGTTCCTGGAAACGAACAAAAAAAAAAATTAGGACTCACTCATTTACACCAAAAAATTCTAATTTTCACTCACTTGTAAGTGCACAATCGTCTTGGCATGTTGATGAACCAGTATCTGTAGGAAATCCATCCAGCTTGAGTCATTGCAATGGTCCTGTTAAACAATAGAAAGTAATTCAACTGATTAAAAAACAAACAAAAGATCACTTTCCTTAACTAAAAAGTTCTACATAATAAAAAAAAAGTTACACACTACAACCAATTCTTTACTACACTGTTCTCGTCGCACCGCCGCGGTGACCACGCCCTTCTAATCACCCTAAATTGTTCCACCACTTTCGCCTTATTCGTTCGTCATATGACTCATACTGTACCACCATTTAATACCATTATTCCCAACTGCCCTCGAAAAGTCCAATGCATTTAATTACAAAATTCAAACAATGGAGAAAGCCCAATTTAAAACTAAGGCGATCCACCCAATTTATACCTCCCTTTCAAAATATTAGGCAATTAGTAGTCAAGAAAAATTATTGGTCCCTTCAAAAAAAAATTTTTTTTTCCCACATCCCACCTTGGCCCAACTTCTCTCCATTTTTGACCTTATCCACCAAAACTTTACACAGACCAGTTATTTCTTTCCTTAAATGGGGTTACCTTCAAAAATCTTAAAATCTCACACCTGTCCAAGAAGATGAGATCAAGGTTGGCTCATCTGATGAGAAAAATTAAAAGATGTGTCAAGGAATCACCGATCTTTGACTCCAAATTTCTAGTAATCAGGTGGTACTTAACAAAATGAGTATTCCGCGTGGGAGTAACTAAAACTTAAGGCTAATCAAGGTCATTTCGTCTTAATTACAATGAATTCATGTCTTTTCAAGCTCAACTATTTAGTCAGTAGTCTACTGACCTTTAGTTTATTTTTTTGAGCAAGAAGTGCGCGATCTTTGTCAAACACGATCAAATACGATGTCGAACACTTAAAAAGTCTACAGTTCAGTTGTTTTCAACAAGTAATTAAGAAAAATAGTTCCGCTTGTCAAACACGTAATAATTATTAGTGGTACGGAGTGCGTTCACTGTTTAATAGCATTTTTTTTTCGAACTAAAAGCAAAGATCTACTTTTTTTTTAGTGATTGTAACTTTTTAAAGTGGAGAAGTGGTACTTAAGCACTCTTCTCGTTCTTTTAAAACAAAAGACAATTCAAAATCACTCTAATATACTTTCTTATTTTAAGGTGTGGCGGGGGAAACAAACGAAATTTTTTTTTTTTTTTTTAGAAACGCCAGCACTTTCATATAAGTCAGTTGTGGAAAACTATTGAAAACAAAAAGAAATCAAAGTTTTTAACAAAAAAAGATTTTTCTAAAAAAAAAAGTCTTATCTTCCCGAAACAAAGGCGCGTAATAACCCAATTTCACCCAATAACTTAACACAAAAAAAAAGCATTTTATTAAAGAACTTTACAATAAAAAAAAAACCTTTTATTCTCTACATTTTGTGTAAGAACTGGGGCAGAAATAATGGCTACTTCAGAAACTGGTAAAAAATTTGACACGTCAATCAAAACAAAAAAATTCGAATGAATCTTGTTGATCATTAGAAGAAAACCATCAAAAAATTTTAACAGAATTTCAAAAAAAAAATATTTTCACATCAGATCAAATATCAGAAGCAATTAAAAACAAAAACTTTAAAAAACCATTTAAATTTAAAAATAAATCAAATCAAATTATACCAAAAGTGTCACCCTGCTGAAACAAAACTCTTCATCTCAATTCTACAATTTTCAGCTAATAAATCTTGACGAACTAACAAAATTAGAGCGGATCTAATTCAACCAAAAAAGTTTTTTTTTTAAAACCCTATAATTTATTACCTCCTTTAATTCTTTTCTTCCTTCATTACTTTTTTTTTTCAAAAAAAAAAAAGTTGCAAAAAATAATGAAGTTTTAAGCGTAATTGCAAAAGAAAGAGAAAGTGACGGCACGTGGAGCACGAAAGAACCAAAAAAAACATAAGATACTAAAAGAAATGCTCTCATATTTTAAAATAAGGAGTAATAACTTCGATAAACTAATATTCGACTTAATTATCACATGAGTGTAAATTAATTACAGTTACTCAGTCATCTTCCCCTAGTAAAAATCTTCCTTAATTTCAATCTTTAACAAACTTTTAAGAGATTTTTATTTTATTTTTTCACATTTACCACTTTACTAAACAATGCCTTATATTCGAATACTTACCTAACCAAATGGCCTTATATGCCTTTGCAATCTTTTTTTTCCAAATCTTAAAAATTACCCAAATTTACCAATTTACACAAAAAACCTCACGAACTGCTTAATTCTCCGGTAATTGCATTTTTTTTGCACTTCCACTTTCAGTTTTTCCCTCAGTGTCCACACGACAGTCAGTAAAAAAGCCTTAAAAAGTAAAGGGGAGGAAAAACTTGCTATTTTTTTGCAACATCATTCGCACTCTTTTTAGGAGACTTTTTGTCCATTAATTCTCTATTAACGTTAGGCACTATAGTCAGTTGGTGGGGACATCAACATCATGCAAAAATCGATCTGTCATTTTCATCTCGTCTGGTCTCTGGTGTGTACAGAAAAAAAAAGTAGAACTACTTCAACCCAAAAAAATGAGGCTGGCCTAGTGCCTCACTACAACCGTCTTGTATCCCCGCCCTTAACTCTGAGGTAGTACTTATCAAAATCGCACGTCTTGGTCCACAATACAGAAGCACCGAAAAGTGACTTTCTCATTAATTAACTACTTCGCTTCCTTAACATTAATTCTCACTTTTTCAAAAATCACACCACGAACAAAATTCCACCAACTTGGTTGTAGTATTACAAGCGCAAAATTAAGTAAGAACAGGCACAAAGAAAAACGCAATCATCAAAAAAAAAACCGTTCAACCACGGTTCGTCAAAAAAAAAATTTTTGTGAATCCCTACGGCCTCCATTTCATTTTCTATTGTCCGCCTTCGTCTTTTTGCTCTTGTCAAAATATCGCTCAAAGTGTCAGACAAATTTCTTCCCTTCCGTCTCGCCTAGGTTTCAAAATGTGGTGCAAATTATCATTTTTTCCTTCTATGGGCTAAAAAAAAAACGTTATAAAACTATTTTGCCTTTGTATCAAGTTACCACCACAACTTACAGTACATTAAAAAGACCATGCGTTACCAAAAATGTCATCTTACTGTGTAGGAAGGCCACTTATTTTAACACAAAAAAAACTACTAGTAGGACAGAATATTCTAGAAGTCGAGTAATTTAATTCGTTTTGATAAAAGTCAAATCAAAGTCAATTTCCTCGTCCATCACATCACTCCGCTTTCCATTTTGAATTAATTTTCAACTGTTTAAAATCCCATTCTTTACAAAAGGAACTTCTTTCAAATACACACATTTTTTTTTCAATAGGACCAAAAAAAGCGAAAGTGAGGAGGAACTCACTGTGACACAAAATGGGAGACACTGAGAGACAAAAGCCATGCAGAGATCAAGGAGAAGATAACCTAAATGTACCTTTGGCAAATCAACTCTAATATGTAGAGACCAAAAAATTTAACCGTTTTTAGAGAGTTAATGGGAGTCAAGCACTTAATTCATATGACTCTTCATCATACTAAAATTTAGTGACATGACCAAAAATTACTCATAAATTTAATAGAAATTTCAAATTAAAAAAAACAGCATCATCTTTCATAATCTGTCATTTGCAAAAAAAATAGCTAAGCCTTACATCTTTGTAAAACAAAATAGCACCAATCTGCATTTTTTTCCTGAAAAAATACATTTTTTAAATTTAAAAAACAACTTTTTTCTTCAAAATTTGTGAATTTCAACTTAAGTATCTCTTTCAATTTAAAAAGTCACAAGTCCTCAGAACTAAAGTCGTATGCGAGGTCTCACACTTTTTCTTCATAGCACCTCCTGCCACCAAAGTGAAACTTAACCAATAGGGACTTTTCAATTGGAACTTATTGAACCCTAACACAATTATCCAGAACCTTCAATTTGGCCCTATCACTTTTGACTCCGGTCATTAAACCATTCACCATAAAAAATATTATAAACTTCATAACGCTAAAGTCAAGTTAACCTCAAAATAAAACATCTGTTTGAATGGACCCCCATAAAATTTTATTCTATTCTTTGTCAAACTTCAAGTTTTCATCATTTCTAACAGCACCATGGTCATTCAGCCTTTATTTTTGATACTCATAATATTCTTAACGGTAAAGGCAATTTGACACAATTATAAAATTGTCCCATCCATTGTCACTTTTATACAAAAAAAAATTCTCAATCCTCAAAACCAACGAAAAGCTTACAGATTAGTGTACCACCACAACAACTTAAATTTTTCTCAAAATTTCCACAGAGTAACGATCATTTTTGTAACAAAACTTGCCAAAAAAAACCAAAAAACCAAACGCACGAGTACGAGAATCAGAACGTCGTGTACTAATAACCAAAAAGCCTTGAATTTGTCTTAGCTACCACGGCGGCAGGGCTAATCCAACCACAACGTTAACAACACAGATTACTAGTTTAAACTTCTTAACTGTAATTAATTCCTACTAATTTCCAACTTTAATAGAAACTTGTACAAGACGATGGCGAACTAACCACGGGCAAGGTACAAAAAAAAAGATGCTGTAACGCTTCACGCAAAAACGATTTTCAAAACTCTCACTCTACAACTTGTAGATTCTCAACTTCTACAACTTTATAAATTAAAACTACAACTTTATAAATTAAAACTACAACTTTATAAATTAAAACTACAACTTTATAAATTAAAACTACAACTTTTCATTCATTGAAAAAAACACAAGTTAGTTTAATTCAAAATTACAAACTATAGCCAAAACTCCAATTCCTAATCTCCGAAAATTGATCATCCTTGTACTAATTTTGCACCTTATGCAAAAAAAAAAACCTTCGCAGACTCTTTCTCTTTCACACTAATAAGCATTTTGTCACTTACAACATTTGTCTCAAATTAAAAATACAATCAATCTCTTTTTTTTTTGCAAGAAGTGCAGGAGGAGGCCTAGGATACTAACTAATTTCCCAAGAGATTTCATCACTTCAATTGATTCTTTTTTTGGAGTCACTGAACGAAATCTAAAAAAAAAATCAAATAAAAAAAAAACGAAGTGCCTCCAGCCTCCTTCAGTGAACATCTTCAATCTTCTTCTTCTAAGCAAAAAAAAATCATTAAGCAATCATCACCCATCATCATCTCTCTCAATCAATCGTGAGATGTTGTCGCTTTGTTATTCTTTTGTTCTGTTCCTCCTTCATAATTTATAATTCATATGCCTTGTCAATTCTCAATAATATCCCGTGACTCAAAAAAAAAAAAAAAAGATGAGCACATAATCAAAATGACTAAATAAAAAAAATCGTTGGTTAATTTTAAAATTTGACAACTCTTGACAATAGAATCGCTTCGTTAACATTTAGGGAAATGAAAAGTTGAGGGTTTTCGTAAGTTTCAAGGATTTCTAGGTGGAGTACCAAAACCATCAAGTTCCGCCGGAAGTTTCGAACAATAAAAAAAAGACTAACTCATCAAAAACCAACAAAAAAAACTTCATCTCCACGATCCTGTAAATCCCCCAAAAATTTACCAGTTGCATTTGACATCGTAGGAAACAGAAACTTACCGTATATTTTTTCTTTAGAACGTGATTTATTCAACTACGAGATAAATCACACCAGAGCGTTATAAGTAGCGTTATAGCGTGTAGCTGTTGACTTGTGGTCACCGCAGCCTTGCAAAAATCACCATTTTTGCACAAAACCTTTAAAAACCTTCTTTCACATCCCGTACGTTAAGGAAGTTAATACCAAACCACCAATAGAATCATATAAATTATCATCAAAATACATAAGATTAGTACGTTTCCCACGTTGTTGAATTCTTCCGTATTTCCCAATTTTGCAACAAAAAAAAAGTTCTAAACACCAAAAAAGAAAATGTGCAAAACCACCCCCTTTTTAACAAGTTACGGATGTTAACCGCAATGAAAAATTTTACTCACAAAATTGATCTCTCTTAAACCAAAAAAAATCAAAATCAAAAAATAAATAAAAGTAAAAAAAACTATTGAATTTCTCAAATTAAAAAAAAGATGCAAAAACTGATACATAACGGTAAAATTTTTTGTTGATTCCTAGCGTCTCCTTGTTACTTTCAGTATCAAACCTAAAAAATTTCCAGTACATTTTCACTTTTCACATTCCAACAATTAATTCTGCACAAGAAAGGAGGTGGCGTTTAGTGCAAAAAAAAAACAACAAACATTCGCAACGACAAAAATACAGTCACAAGATACGAATGTAACATATCCTGCACTCAACCTTCCATATAAAATATGTAAAATGAACTAACATTTACTTCCAATTTCAGCAAATTTCATTCCTATTCCTTTACGTTTGTTTATGCGGTTTGGTTGATTCTCGAAAGAAAAAAAAATGATGAAATTTTTAACAATTGCAATTGTAAAATTCTTTTATGCTTTTAGAATTCGTCAGTGTAAATTTCCCTACTCCGCCCTTATTCTCTCCCTACGTGTTTTGAATTTGATAACTTTGTAATAAAATAATAGTGTCGGCTAAGGTCTCGACTTACATTCAACATGAATTTAATTAACACTTCAACACTTAAGTGCACCCTCAATACATAACCTAATCTTCAGCTCAATAACATCTCCACCTCCATCTCTCCCATCTTTACCTCTAATTTCATTCACCTTAATTTTTTTTTTTAATTTAATTAAATTTTCAACCATTTGATTAAAAGTTCAAGATCAAACACATTTTGCTTAACAAAAAAAAAATTAACTTCATTTTATCACGTAAAAATAAATCGTGTCAAAAAACGTCACCTTCAATACCACCAGCTAAACTTTCCAAATTCAAAATGACCCATTAACCACCTACCTTCTTACGTCTATCCAAAATAACCTTCTAGCCTTAATCTTTTTCCCGTTTCTTAAGGTCAGATCTAATAGTCATAGCAATTAATGATAGATTAAAAAACCCCAAAAGACTCAACCTGTCGTCATTGTCTTCCCTTCAATAATCATCTGTCACTCTGTCCTTCCAAAACACAAAAATGTCATCTTCAAAAAAAATAAGCCCAAATGTAAAAACAGTCTCATCATTCAAACTATGTCCTAGTTTTAGTTGAAACAACTAAACAAACACTATTAAGTAAGTTTGTAACCTTACAACCAAATTTCTCTAAATACTCATTTCAAACTTTGTTCAACCGAAAAGTACAAAGCAACAGGTGTTTTTTTCTTTTATAATAAAACCTCATCGTTAAATACAGACGTGTGGTGGAGGAAGATGACATCAAAACGGCACCTAAATTTAAAATTACATCGTACACGACGACGAAACTTCACATCCCTTCACAACGAAACAAAAAAGCCCTCGAGACGAAAAAGTATGAAAGAAAACGTAACGTTATAACTATGTCAACCCAAACAAAAACTTTTTAACTTCTGTTTCAAAAGAAGCAGAAGCAAAAAGTTACTTTGTACAATGAACTCATTTAACCAACTCTCTTTTAAAAATTGTGTCATCCCCCATGGGATCTAAAAAAAAAAAAACTCATCATCTTTATAAAACTTTTTTTTCGCGAGAAGCGCCAGGTCTTTATTCCTTTTTGCCAAAATCTAATCCACATAATCCGCCGCAATGCAGTAGGTCTACACACCTTTATTTTAAGAACTGGTACACTCGTCAGCAACTGCGAAACGTACAAACGTAATTAAAAATCCATCATCACCTTTGTCATTATTGAAAAATACACCTGCCAATTGAATATACCTTGGGGTAGTAGAGCCTCCTAGTCTTTTCAACACTTTCCCCATCTTACTTTTAAAAGACAAGTGAACAAACCATCAAAATGTCTTTGGTCTACGACTCGTTTGGTTAGTCCACTTATTTTCCATTTTATTAACAACAAAGCAGGTCCTTCTTTAAAAATAAAAATAAGAAAGAGCCGTCATCATCCTGTGGACAAAATAAATCCGTAAATTCTTCTAAACCAAACCTTCTTCTAATCCGCATCTTCAAAATTTTTAAATCACTTAACAACAAATTGTATTTAAAAAAAAATTGTATTACTGCGGTTTCACCATCAACTTTCCAATTTTAAATTAGAAAGAAGTTAATGGTGATAAATGAAATTTGGTCTTTAAACCAAGAAAAAACGACTTTTCACTTCTTTTTACACTACTTACGCTCAATTTGTGTTGATTTTTACCACAAACACTTGACATGGAAGTTAGTAAGATGTAAACTTGACACAAAGCTAAACATGATTGTCCTCATTTTTGCTTTTATTTTAACCTTACAAAACGTTCTATTACAACAACTAAAACAACTTTAACTACAACTTCTGCAGTAATAGTAAAGTTATTAAGTATTCGCTACTTTGATGAGTAACTTTACTGAAATCAACTTTACTAAAATTCGTGTAATTACAAAATTCTTGGTTACATTTCTAATAAACGCAACCTTACTTCAACCTAAAAAAACAACTTACAAGCCCATAATAAGTACCCACTTCACCTCTTCCAGAACTTCTTAGAAATGACATCCGTTTTAAAGGTTTAACTTTTACACTTCACAAAGTTACGTCGAAAATAACCTGCAATTTAAAACCCTCAGTCCTAAATACTCAAGAAGCATTAAATTCGACTATAAAGTGAAAAGTAGAGCACTTATAAGTACTTTCACAATTTACTGCTTCCAGTTGCACAAAACAAAAGTAGACGACGGACAGTTGCCAATACACAGTTTTTTGCTCAACTACCTCACTATCAACAATACCCCAAAGTCCTGGAGGGTGTAGGAGGGAAATGCAAGTAGCAATAAAAAAAAATTCTTCTTCCTTTGTTGACCTAAATGCTCATCTTTTTGCATTTTAGTTTAGTTTGAGGCATATCATGCCCGTACTTCAAAAACTTAAAAAACAAAACGAGTTCCACAAACAAATAAGTACATCCTTATTTCCTTTATCTTTCAAAGTGTTCGTAAGATTAACCCCAAGCGCATCGAAAGTAACCAACAACGAGGTCAAATGAGGAAGAGAGATGTAAGACCTTCAGCGAGGTCATAACCCGTAACCATTGACTTGAAACACGCTATCCTCCATTACTATGCACGTCACTGAGAGTCTAACCCTTTGACCTTTCTCTTCCATGTCAACTTTTGATTAAAAAGTCTTAGAAAGTGACAGCAGCAGCGGTCTGCGAATAATCAACGGCCAAAAAAAAAGCGGTGGTTCCTTTTAATTTTCTTTGGCGCACAAAAACAACAGAGAATTTAAAGGTAAACTGGTTGTTATGTAATCACAATCAGAAGCAAAGGAGTATGAAATTAAAGGAACGATGAGAATCTTGGCCTCTAACGTGCCATGTCATGTCACACTCAACAATCAAAACAAAAAGTACTTGACTTAAAAAAAAAAGTAACACATAACACAAATAGTACAACTTGCAATTTTAGTCTAGTCGATTCTTGATTCTCATAAGAGTAAACCTAATTAAAGTTTAAAAGAAGTACAAATTAACACACCACGTTCTGAAAGTCTGAAGTCTCGTAATCACCCACGGGCCAAATAAAAATCACACACAATACTTTAATAAAAAAAAAATTATAATTTTTTTTTTAAAAATTACATCACATTCCCACAAATATTACATCACTTCCTCAAAATTAAACCTAAATTCACTCACCTCCTCTCCATTAGTCTAAATTGACTCCATAACTTTCAAATTTCATATCAATCAATTAGCAAAAAATGACGCTTTGACATAGACCTAACTTTCTATCAAATTTATAGCATGCTAGAAAATCATTTACCAACTTGTGATATCCAATGATGATGCTTTTAATGAAATGAAAATTGGTCTTCGACCAATATCACCCCAAATGGAATGACGTGTTGAAGAAAGAGATAGCCCAGGAAAATGGCGAAACTTGTTAATGTAGCCAGACGACTATTTTTTTTTGCACATGCAAAAACTCACTGTCACAATGAAAAAAAAAACAGGTGAGAGGGGGTGGAAAATGGAAACGTATCCAGGACTTCTTTTTACAACGAAGCCCCAAAAAACAACATGAAGCCCCAACCTCATCTTGGTTAAAATCAACTGAAGGTCAAAGGAAGGTCCAATTGATTTTTTTTATTCCAGAAAATAATAACATTAGGCGTTTCCAAAAGTTAGAAGGCGTCAATTTTCTCCAGACTAGACGATTTAGAAGGCCAGAACTTGAAACACCTTAACCTTCACCTTTTGAATTTTCACCTGAGGCTTCAAAAAAACACGATTTCAACAATGAGCACACGAACTACGAACAAAAAAAAAACTTGCAAAACTAATTATACAAGAATCACACCCCAAACGACACAATGAACCAACATGGTTAAATCACAACTTGCCATTTTGCAAAAACAAACGTTTTTTCGTCTGTATCTTGCTGGAAGTCAGAAAAAATCGCAAGCAACCAATTGTGGGGGGGGGGGGGAGGAGAGAAGGCGCAAAAAGCCTTGTCACGAATTGCAATTTCAAAATTGCCTTTAAGTTTCCCATGCATGTTAGAAAAACTTAAAAAGAAAACTTTTTTTTCAGTAATTGTAATTAATTGGTCATTACCGCAATACAGGCCGAAATCCAATCAACCTTGACTTTTCCAATCAAGATTTTCTTCACAAAATAAAAAAAAAACAGCCAACTTTTTTGTCACATCAATAAATTTTTCTCACTCTCACTAAAAAAAAATAACAATTTTGCAACAAAAAATAATTGTTTTCCTTTTAAAAACGCGTTGTTGACACTTGACACTTAATCAACCTTCGTTACAAAATTCAAACGTGACTAGTTACTATACCGTAGTAGTTTACTCGTTATTAAACTCCGGCCGTACTTATTTGACAAGGCTGAAACCGATTTATGCCAAAAGTATTCAAATAATCCTTTAGAATCACACAATAGATAGAACCACTTTGCAAAATAAGACTCTGTGCTCTTGAAACACCACAATGGTTTAAAGAACCTAAAAGTCACCAAAGCGTAAAACGTGACTAAAGTGCTCAAACTTGAAGTTTCATTGTTGAAAAAAACTTCACTTGAAGAATGATCATGATCGCCACAGATGAAAACGTATCCATGTTAGTATTCCTTTACTTACTAGTATACCACACTCACAATCAATAATCTTCTATTCTCCTAGTAGTTGTGAATTGTTGATCTAAGCAGTGTTAAGTAGTAAAGGTGTAAAGTAACGTTGAAATCTAACCCCTTTTACTAGTAAGTTATAAA
The DNA here is from genome assembly GCA_019776465.1 of Rambutanura hunanensis. Taxonomy (NCBI): domain Eukaryota; kingdom Metazoa; phylum Arthropoda; class Collembola; order Poduromorpha; family Neanuridae; genus Rambutanura; species Rambutanura hunanensis. Next base: position 23,409 of record JABASK010000040.1, on the reverse strand, counting down.
TGAAGTGAGTAGCTCAATTGCTAGTGACTGACTGTGGAGAGTAGTAAGATGAAAATGATTGCCATACGAAGCATAAAATGGTGAGAGGTGCCACGCTCAGTGCACTTCATTTCCTTCTCTCCCATTTTCTTCCATTGTTGTACTTACTATTGAGTAATTTTAGTAATTGAGTAGGACTCGGTATACACCTAGAAGGCGCTAGAAGTATAGTTCAAATTATTAAACTAGTAAAAGCAGCTAGTACTATCAATCAACCACGTCATCACACTGTGCGGTCTATATCACTAACTAAATTCCCGTACCCAATTTAACGTTTTAATGGAAAGTTAATAATACGTATGGGAAAATAGAAGATTCAGTAACGTATTTTCCAAGGACTATTCTTTTTTCAAGTTCTCTACAAATAGAAACCATTTAAAAGTAAGATAGTTTCGGAAGAAAAAGTTCCCAGTCCTTTCTTATATCAAGAATGCAAGAGTAATCTAGTCAATACCGTCAATATGATTCAATATTAAGGTAGCAAACTGCAGATTAAAACTGTCGACGTTTAGGGATGAAGAATTAACCTTCACCCTGAAATCCTGAACTACTGGAACGAGAAGGCCTACCAAGCTTATTACTTGTTCCAAGTAGTACTTATCGAGTAGAGTAGGTTCAAGTAGCGATTTCAGCACCTTGATACTACCTTGAATTAACTACTAGCAAACGGAAGTACTTGTAAGTTAAAAGTAGTACTTACGTGGATCACAGGAAGATTATTTGGAGTATAATAGGTATTACAAGCTTCTTGTCCAAGTTTGACATAAACGGTTGAATCACGACGGTCTCGGTCTCTAGTTTTAGTATTTGGTTTATGATGATTTTGGACCTGTAGTCTGGAATTCCTACGCATCACAGCATCCCATGTTGGGTTGGTGTCAGTGTCAGTCATCTTAGCATTTCGAGAATCACAGTACGCGAATCATACCTGGTACGCACGTTGATCTTACTACAATGGTGGTTGTCGTCCAGGATTGAAAGAATTCATTCCTCAGTTTTTAGTGATTCGAAAGAAACGGTTGTATTGGCTTCACCGTGAGGATATTGGGATAAACGTTGTTAGTGGTGGCTTCTGCGCAGGATATCTCTCAGGAATCGTCGACCAGCGAAGAAACGATAAGCTTGGATAAAGATGAATGTTGAAGGTACTGTCAGCAGCTCAATCTTGTCACCTGTAAGAATAAGTGCAATTATTATACAGTACTACCTTAATTATACTCGACCTTGTAATAAAATTCCGTGATAGCGTTTAAAGAAAATTAAAAACCTCCCAATATGAAGTAAGAGATCGAATAACATTGAAATCAACTATCGATTGCAAGGACATCCAGTACCACTTTTCATACTTTCATTTATAATGCTTACCCTGTCGTTTCAGTTTAGCTTACGTTGAGTGTAGCTCACCTAAGGTCTCAAATCGACGAAGTTCGGACTATGGGGACAACGGCAATGCATTTCCCTGAAAGTATGTTATTTACTGGAATACTGTTTAGCGGATGTTGTGCGTTATGCCTGAGTAAATTGGCTTCCTGCTTTGCTCCGTTTACAGCATCTACACCGTTAACTGCAAATTGGAATATTGCTTCCAGAAAATTACGGCATGTGTCCGTAATTTGAACACTTGTTTCGCTTACTGTGGTAAATGTGTTTGTTTTGTTTTTGTAATAACCCTCTTCTTAGTACTCTGCACTTATTTCTAGGTATTTACTCCTAATGGATCAACCAGTCTTCTTGTTTGCAAAAACAAATTGATTGAGGGTACCTTATTAGTTGGTTTGGTACGTGAAGGGTGAAGAAGTAAGGCGGATTCTTGCTAAAATCGAGGTGACGTCCGTCTTGTCCTCCCAGTGAGGTCACTCCTTGTCATATGGCTCTTCCTTATCACTCAAAATCAACTGACTACTGGACTTACTTGTGACTTGAGTCATCATATCGTATCACCCTCCCTTGTCCCTATCCCTACTAATGCTGTAGTACATAAAGACAAAATTCCCCAATGGACGTTCACGAGCATCATCTATCAACCGGAAATTTAGTAAGAGATGAAATATGAATGTACCAGATATGTACAAAGCTCCACCTTCTTTCGAAATTCAGGGCGGAGTCAACCAAACCAGATCGATGTCGCAGCAGGGAACGTACATGAGCGACGTCACGTTTTATATAATTAATATTTAAATTGTGATATACAAGTAGAAATACTTTTGACCTAAAAATATCAAGTATTAATTCTTTACATACTAATTAATTAATACAAAAAATAGAAAATTACACAACACAAACTATTTTTCTTACAATTAGTTAAACTTTTTTGAGAAAAATCTATTTGTCAATATTTTTGGATCTAGCATTCACTAGTTTCAATGTATCTCGCCACAAAAAAGAAAAACGTTTCTTCAAAAATATTAGTTTCAATAATTATATGAAAATATTAAAATAGGAACTTAAAGTATTATTTTTTATTCTACTGATACTGTCCAATCTTTTTAATATTCTGGTATCATTGTGATCTTAACAAGAAAAAACGCAAAAATTTTCAGCAGCAATTTTTATTTTTTATTTATTTTATTTGCTTATAATTTATAAGCAAATAAAATAAATAAAGGTTTTTTTGCGTAATGCTTTGCACTTACGTTACTTTATGAGCTATAAACTAACGTAACTGCAAAGCATTACGTAAAAAAAACTAGTTAGTAGCAAGTACAATAACTTTAAATTTAAATGTTTTTAAATATTTCACGCTTAATTTTAATATACGCTTTAAACTTACCAAATTTTCTAAGGCTTTAGTAGTAAAACATTCTGAAAAAACGAAATACTACTCTCTTGACAACTCTCCTTGTTTGAATTAATACAATTCTAATGAAATTTATTTGAATTCGTCAAGTTGCGGAGAAGTGGTCAATGCGTAAGTGAGTCGAGGAATGACCTCATTGACGTCGAAGGGTGGAGCAATGTCTGGCGGTGGGGTTTGTGGTGGCGATTGAGGTCGGTCGGGTCGTCTAATTCCAAATTGGAGTAGTTGGGAGTAGAGGGTGACGTTGTTCGGTTTCCCCCCGGTAGGACCAAAAGGAAGGAAAAAGCAGGCAGCTCTATCTCTGCTTTTGGAGGAGCCGCAGAAAGCCCAAGGCAAGAGAAAATGTCCTCTGACTGAACACTTTTGATCCTCACAACTTTATAACTTTACATCCTCGTCTTTCTTCTAGATTTTTCAGTGTAACTAGACTCAACAGAAAAGTCATTGTTCGGGTCACTAATTACGACGTCAGGGGCTACGCTCAAAGTCAACCACTTTTCAACTAGTCCCAACGGAGAGGATCTAAATTTCCTTTAGTATTGGGCAGGAAGTTCCGCTATACGTATAATTTGAACCCAGTCACGTCAACCAGTCACTCCTTACAATACAATGGCTCTCAAGCGAATCAATAAAGTAAGTTATAGTTTAGTTAGACATTACTATTAGTTTTATCAAAGGTCAAGATCATTACGAATTGGGAAGTTAGGTAATAAGAAATGGTCTGGAGTCGGGGACGTGAACGTCTGTGTCTAAGTAATTGGTGATAAGATAACTGCGTATGAAATTTAATTCTGTTCCAGTAAACATGTTTTCAGTTTACGTTCTGAAAACGTAAATGAAACGATTTTTTGAGTTTGGAAACAAGAAGAAAAATGTTCGGAACGTTTCGATATTTAACGATTTAGGGATCGAGCTGTTTTATCTGCGAAATTGCGTAGATGCGCTGTTTTGGATAATACCTGAGATACGTACACATGATCAATAGAAAAGGTCACAATGGCTATGGACTAATGTTTTTTTTTGTTTCTTTACTACAGGAACTTCAAGACCTAGGCCGTGATCCACCTGCTCAGTGCTCTGCAGGTCCTGTTGGAGACGATCGTAAGTTGGTTGTTGTATTTATGTTCTTACATCACCTATTGTTTTCGGCCTAACTTACTTTTACCAAAGAAGTGATAAAGTAAATCGTGGTAGGGTCATTTCCTGGACTACTGTATGTTATCATTGTCTAGTCTACTACAACGTGGTCAAAGTGGCGACGTTTTAAATCCTTTTGCTTTCAATGATGAGTCATCCTTGCTCTTTTAGCTGGCGTAGTACTTACTACATCCGCAATGATTAACACATTGGCCCCTTTAGTTGTACAGAGTTACGACTAAAGGCTGAGAAAGCTACTTTAAATATGAGGACTCATGCAATTTGTCGCTTTTTGTCTAACTTTCGCTCAATGTCCTCTCAGCTGTTACTAATTAACTCTTCTGTTTACTTTTTTTAGTGTTTCACTGGCAAGCCACAATCATGGGACCGGTAAGTTCAAAGCTATTGAATGTAATGAAGTAAGTACTCAGAAGTGAGTAGGTACTAAAACCGTTAACTTGTTTTGCTAAAAGTTTCTCGTTCTTTTTTTTTTCATCTTTGTAACACTTTAGCCGGACAGTCCTTATCAAGGAGGAGTATTCTTTCTATCGATTCACTTCCCAACTGATTACCCATTCAAGCCGCCCAAGGTGTCTTTTACGACACGTATTTATCATCCTAACATCAATTCTAATGGATCTATTTGTCTCGACATTCTGCGCTCGCAATGGTCACCAGCTCTGACTATATCCAAAGGTAATTGAGTTATCGTCATTATTACGTTTTTACCTTTTTAACAATATGACGTCATTCTTTTCCAATTTGACACAATAGGTTCGTTTTGCTTCTTTTTTTTTTTAATCATTTCGAGATCAAAGTTTTTACGTAGAAAATCTACCTCCCCGAATTTTATTGGCGAATTTCCAACTTTAGTTGTAAACTGATCTTGTGAGTCTAGGATGTGTGAATGACATTCAAAATTTCCCGTTTCTTTTCTCTTTTTTTTGCAATGGTCATAAATTAAAAACTCGATCTATTATTGCAATGCAGTGTATTGCAAATTAATTTTTGCAATTCTGCCAAGTTAAATCCCGGTTTTCCTCCTCATTCACCTATTTACGAAAATTAGCGTGTTGGGAAAATTGTTGTGCAAAATTAGTAAAAAATCGATATAACTTATTTTCATAAATTCATATAAAGAGAAGGGAAAAAATCGATGCAACAGGTGATCACGTGTGAAGGTCAACAAAGTGACGCGTGGTTGCGTGCATCAACTAATGAATTAATTTTTGATAACCTTATTTCCTTTTGTGTAAAAAAAATGTTCAATTTATCAGATCTTAACCTCTTTGGTTCTACTTTTTTGTTGATTTCAGTACTCCTGTCAATTTGTTCATTACTTTGTGACCCGAATCCTGACGATCCATTGGTTCCGGAAATAGCCCGAATATATAAGACGGATCGGGACAAGTACAACGAGTTGGCCAGGGAATGGACAAGGAAGTACGCAATGTGAAGAAGAACAGAAAGCACTACGCATTCACCGTCTAAATATGGCAGAAAAAAAAACAAAAAGGGTTAATTTACACTTGTCGTCTTCTGCCTCATCCATCACTACTTCTTCAAAAAAAAGTCCCAAAAACGAAATGTCAGGTTTCATGAATTAATATACCAAATTTACTCCTCTTTCTTTTTTTTTCCTTCCCCTCCAGTTTCTAAAAAAACCAAAAAATTGCCTTTTTAAATTATTTAATTCGTCGACTATTAGTGCTGTTCCCCGTCTGATCTAAATTTTTATGAAATTTTGCCCCCCTTGCCCCTGTTTGCCCAGAAAGAAAAAAAACCATCTAATTGAGAAGGGCCCCACTCGTTTCTCTCTGTGTTGTCCTTCTCTACTGTGTAATTCTAGGAATTAAATTAACTACACATTTCGCTGAGGCAAGAAAAATATGCATAAAATATAAAACAATGGAATGGTACTGCTAATTACTTAATTAATCAATTACAACATAACAACAACCAGTGTCTGTATAAATTATTTGTATGTCGATCTTTTACTATGTACGTAACATTCTTTACTAACTAACCTTTCAGTGAAAGTTATTTCGGTTGTGTCAGTATTCATTGGACGAGTTGTCTTTGTCAACTAGGATTTTCTTGTTGACCCTGTGTTTCATGGGTTTCGATTTCGAATTGATACAAAACGAAGTTTGATTTTTATTCACTGGTGAGTCAGGAGGATCTTGTCGAAGATGTTTTTTCGGTGAAATTCATGCCCAGTGTAATTTCAGAATTCCAAGGGCGGTCGAGGTTGAATGGTGAAGTTGAAGGTTTCGGAAGAAGATTGGGGTGTAAAAATACAGATTTCGGTAGCATAATTCTACACAACCCACCGAAATAGAAACAATTATCGAAACCGTTTTTTCGCAAAATGTTGAATTTCGTTTCGGTATTGTTTTGAAATAATCTTGTTTCGCAGTTTGAAGAAAGCGAAGTAAGGACGCGTAGCGAATTTGGCGGGAAGTTCAATCAGGATAAGTATATTCGTGAGTCGTTACTCACCCGCCCGCGCCCGCTTTTATCTCCACAAATTCCACAATTACAATCATCAATCAAAACAGCATTCACTATTCAGTAGCATAGCAGAGGGCAAAGGGACAGGGGGGTGAGCTTACCGGCACGACATATGCCTATGTCCATGTCCTTACTCTAACTGAAAGTTCAAAACATCGAATTCGGAAGGACAAGGGACCGTGTGATCGACTGCGACTCCTAGTCCTCTCCTACCTGTGCTCGTGTTTTAAAATGAATTCCAAGCTGAGGAACAGAGGAGAGTGTCTCTGTTCCATGTGCTAATTCGGAATATAGAAACCGGGAAAGGCCAACGAAGAAACGACGAGAATTTATAGACTTCGATTTGTAGAACCAGCGCAGCGTGTCTCCAAACGTAAGTAACAATGGTCACAATAAATTACTGACAACAGAAGTCTTCTTAAATTTATGTAACTTTTTTGCCCATGGATTTGAAAAGAAGCTAAAGTTGCTTATATTCGTTTGATGAATCTTATCTGAAGCTATACAGAGGAAGCTAGTACGTAAGCTAGCTGTAGGAACGCATACCACCTAACCCAGATTATCAGATATCGGAGCCCGCCTTGCCTTATTGTTAGGTAACTTAGAGACGATGACGACAACGCAGTCCGACAGCGGCAGCGGGAGCGATCCCCTGATCCAAGTTGACTCAGCCAACCCATAGGATTCCTCCCAATCTCATAACATAACATGGGTATGCATTTTGGGTATTAACCAAGAGGTTCAAAAAAAATTTACAGTTTTTGATAGGGTAAATTAAGCTGATTGATAGGTATGACAACAACACCGACCAATGGGATTTTTTACTCTGACTGTTCAGACTTTTCGCTATCAAGACCGGTAGACTGATACCGAGTCGCTTTCAGCGCGTCTGTGAAGTCTAGTTCAGCTGGTGTTCGCTCTCGAAGTTGAATTGTAGATGGTTTGGAAAACTTTATCAACGTTATCCAGCTCGTTAGGCTACTAAATCTTTGACCGCCATATTCCTAAGATAGCGCCAGTTAACTCTTACAACGCAAATCTTTGATGGGTTTTGATGAATCGCTTACTAAGTATCGACGCGACGCCGACAACTTACTAACATTTTGTTGCTATGTATTGGTAGAAAATGTCACACAGTGGAAGCAAGCGAGTACCGAAACAAATGTTACCAGAAATTCCAGATCTTCAAAGTCCTTTCTGTATTCCATCGACCCGACCCGAATGCCCTGGACTATGTGCATATTCCTACTGTCTTTCCAATTCTGACCTAAAACAGTGCAGGTCTACCAACTACTAGAAGAACCAATTAATGAAGCTATGAGTAGTAATTTTGTAATGGTTTTTTGTTTGTTTCTAGTTCTTGCTTCAACGTAGCATACTGTAGTGATGAACATCAATTACTAGATTGGAAATACCATCAGGAAGTGTGCTCACCGCTTGTACAACTTAGCGAAGTAGGATTGTACCAAACGCATAGGTTTATTGAAACTGATACAGTTGTCTTAAATTTGCAACCAATCATGATGTCTCCTCACATGATCACACTTCCAACTGCTACTTATCAGTGTATTGCTTGTTGTGGAATTTACAAGTCAAGAGCAGGGCAGCTGCAGTGTCCACAGTGTTCCTGGTCAATCTGTTCTATGGAATGTGCTAACGTAAGGTGTTGTCTGAATATAAGATGTTTACTATGAGCAGTCGGTGAATCTTTTCAACTTTTGTTTAGAACCCAATACATGTCTCCAACGAATGCCAAGTATTTGCTGACGCACTGATCAAACCAGATAAGGCTCCATTAAACTTTATAATTATTCTTCGATGTCTTATGCTTCATAAGCACAAACCCGATGCGTTCAGTAGGCTATTGGAGATTTTCCGGGTATTTCGTGGAAATGATTCTACAAGATCTCCAAAGGCTGACAATGAGGATCAAGTACTTACCCACTTTCTTATGCATAAGTGTGGATTAGAGACATTCTTCAAGAAACTGGACTGGAGTGCGGTTGATATTCGTCAATTTTTAAAAGTTGTTGAACTATGCACGTTGACTATGACGGAAGGCACGACGCATGAATTTGTACGAGACGTACAGGGCAGCGGGATCAAGCGATGCGTTAGGTATAACACAACGCTAAGAAGTAGCTAAGTATAGTATCCTAGATATTCACATCGAAATTGAGTAACTACTACTTTGTTCACTTTTTGTACATTTTTACAGTGCCAAGTACGTCTTTCCCGAAAAATATAAAATTCAGCGTCATTGTTCTCCAAATATGCGCTGGACCATCAATTTTGACCCGAATTTGAGTGGTACTTCTATAACGTTTAGAACTACTAGCGATTTAAAAGGTCATACCATTCTGTCAGCTGCTTGGGGAGACGAAATTCACTGTGGCACGCTAGTTCGCCAGCGTATGTTAACTTCCAGGTTTATTAGTCCTTGCTCTTGTTCTCGATGTGTGGATCCGACGGAAAATGGAACAGAATTCAATACCCTACGATGTCTAAAGTGTAATCAAGTTTCAGTTCGTCCAATTAATCCAACCAAAAGGAAATCCAAGTGGAAGTGTTACACAAGCTCGTGTCAAGGTAAAGCTCAATTACCTGAAAATGTCATCTTACGCAAGATTGCGGCACTTAATAGTGAATTTGAAGCGATTCAACGCCTTGACACAGATTCGGCTATTGTTGAATTGATGAAGTTTTTTAATGGTCCAAGTACTAAAACCGAGGCAATGTTTCATCCCCGTCATTTTATAATGATACGAACTGATGTATTTTTTGCTCGAGCTGTTATCCAGAAACTAAGTGAGCGTCGAACCTTACGTGACATCGATTTTAATTTATTGAGAACTGTTGAAAAACGGGTGACTGATGCTTTAGCCGTTTATCCAAAGTTGATTCCGGGGAATACGGAAACGCTAGGTGAGTTCATGATTATGATTTTTGGAAGGTTAGAGTACATGATTCTTGGAATGATTAAGATTACCTAAGTCTGGTCAGATGTCAACGTCCAGCACAGGCAGGTCTGTCGAAACTTCAGACATGAGATGGTTTCTTATAGAAACGTTTTCTTTTCGAGTTGCAGGTCTCCTGTTGTACCAACAACAAGCTTACATGTCAGCTCGATGTCTACGGAACATAGATTGGTTCATGAACCAATTGGTCGTCCCAGATAATTGGAGTGAAATTACTGAAGCAATTTCGGAAATTATTAGGATTCAAAGAAAAGGACTTCTAGCTCTCCAACATTCGGGGGTAGGCACTTTAGCTAATATCCAAGCCATCAAGTTGAAGCGAATGATAACTTCATTGAAGAACATGTTTCGTTTTCGGTGTGTGCTAGTAGATGGTCTGGATGAAAATTTATTGGCACAACTTTATAACATGTATGCAATGGTGACGAATATTCAATCAGTTTTTGTTCCTAATCAACCTATATCGTATGCGCCGGATGGTATCAATTAGCTGACAGTTTAAGTTTGTGTTCTGTATTCCCAGATTTTCCAACAACTTTTTTAAATGACAACTGTAGTCCTCAACAATGAGGTAATGTTTGGTTTGACCCCATTCTTTAATGTCTTAATTACGTATATTGACTAAAAAAAATATTTGTATTCAATGTTTGTAATTTAATTTTTAATTTTATATAACTAAATGATAATATTGATTGGGTTCTTGCTTTTATGCGAATGGCGAAAGAAGCTGAAGGTCATTGACGAAAGGACACCTTATTCGTTGTGAGTGTGACATGAACGGGAAGAGTCGAGTCTATTTATTTACTTTTTTTGTGTAATTTAATCAAAATTTGACTATAATTAATAACTTATATAAACCATGAAATAGTACAATAAAATAATATTTAAAACCGTGTTTAAAGCCAAAAATGTCTTTCTTTGTTTCTCAATGTGTTCGAGTTAAATCTCGAGGAAGGTTGTTGGATTAGAAAGTTTTAAAATTAGAAAATTAAGGTGAAAGAAGATTAGGTATATGTTAACTTTTAATTTATAATTTCTACTTGAATTTAACTTATTATTTTTTAACTTGATTGGCTTTTCTCCGTCAAAACTTGTAGCTTTCAGTGACTTAGCGAATATTGTAAAAATATAGGTTAATAAATCGGAATTATTTAAAAATTCGCCTTTTAGCAATTTATAAGCAGGTAATTTAGGGTAAGCTAGGGTTAAGGAATGATCACCTAATTAATTAAATCCACACCTTGCATTGTTACTTTTAGACTACTAGTTACCTAATTGTGAATTTGCTCTATTCTACTGATTGTGAATGTGATAGAACGGCTGTGGAGTAGCTTTTGGAGCAACCGGGCGAAAATTTGGGGGACTGACTGTTGACTGGATAAAATCAAGAATGTGAGGTAAAAACAAAAAAAAGAGTAAATTTGGTAATTTACAAATTGGTTCAATTCACAATTTATTATTCTGCGTTTCAACTTGGAGGTCGTTCCTAATACGAAGAGAGCTACGGAGTAGAAGCGCATAGCAGTGCGACGGTGAAGGTTAGTTACATTCCACTGACTCGGTACGTTAAAATAAATCATTTGATGAAAGTAACATTTGTTTTGTACCTACAATTATAAACAAAACAGAAATCGGTGTTTGGTGGAATCACCGTATAAAGATGTCGACCTACAACGATGGACAGATTGATGCTTCACTTCGTGAGCAAAGTCTTATACAGAAAAGAGCTCAACTTCGATCTGAACTTCGAGCTGAGTTTACGAAACAAGCTTTAAATCCTTACAGGCATATGAAAGGAGAAGGAAATTATGGAGGATATTTAGTAAGTTTTAGGCCAATTGTCATGTGCACGTCGTACCTAAGCAGTAAAAGTTAACCATTAACTTCTAATTTTCGTTCAATTATGTTAACGGTAGTTTGATCCTGCAATGCAACGTTGGATGTCCATGCGAGCCAATCAATACGACTACTTCAAGCCAACTCCTAAAACTCTCGTCATGCCCGCTGTAGTTTTTGGCTCAATTATCTTATTGACATGGTTTGTCCACACTCGAAGAAGCTACCGGGAGAACTTGTACCGAACTGGACAAATAGCTTACAAAGATAGAAAAAACAAGTTCATCTAAATGCTTGACCTCGTAAGTCACCCTTAGTAACTTCAATCTACTCCAAATAGCAGTCAATCTTTAAGCCTTACGTTATGAACAGTTGGCGAAAGCAACGTGTTCGTTCCCAATTAATTCATTAGTCTCAATTATCGAATAAATGAGCGAGTCGTAGTGCATGTATCAGGGAACGCTGGATATCACATGTCCTTTTATTGCTTACGAGGACAAGGGAGAACGAAAGTAATAGTAAATATGTTTTAAATTAATGAAAATTTGACTAATAGCTCTAGTACCGCTACACTTCACTTCTTTAAATTAAAAAAAAAAGGAAAACAATCTGAATTCTAAAATATAATTGACAAAAGTTAGAGCTACCCTTAAGGAAAAACAAGAAGGCTAATTATAATTGAGAAACTAAAGTTTTTAGATTGAGAATGATCCTTTGTTTTTAGTCTATTTCTCTAAAGTTATTCAGTCTGAGGACGATAACGTTGGGAATTTCATTTTAGCCAAGGAATAAATAAGTTTGAGGTCATTCTCACTGAGACTCAAATACGAATACTTTTTCTTGAGACAAGTTGAATCTTCTGTATTAGATTTTATCCAACTTTCACCAAATTCTCTTGCAATTTTCTTGATAAATCCTAATTGAATTCGTAAAAACTGATCAATTTCAGGTTCTGGACAGTCAGTAGCAAGTAGTTGTTGAATGTTTTGAAGAAGGTTATTCACTAAACTTGAACTATTATTACAATAACTAAGTGGGAGATTTGTAGTCCGACAAAATCCATGTCCATCAAAATTCACTGTTCTTAAGATACTTTTGTCAAGGTTAACTACTATAAATCGAGAAGATGGAAAAGATTTCATGAGATTGAATGAGTCTTCTCCAAGGCAAGGATTACAACACGTCGTTTTAATCCATTGCATATAATATAGAGGAGAAAACTTTGGCACGATCGCGATACTGTCACAATATGGACAATATGGACGAACTGGTTTGGTATTCACGGGACGATCTTCAAAATTAATCTTGATTTCTTTAGGATCAACTGGTAAATGTTCAATTTTTGAATTTGTATCAACTCGTTCGAGATATGAAGCTGAACTGTGTTGAGTTTGAAGTTTATTCAAGTTGGGTTCACTCAAGGCTAAACTGTTAAACGATTGTTCACTGTCCACATTCAATTCTCCCAAATGAAAACTAACTTCTTCAAATTCATGACTAAGTTGCGGGTACAGAAGATTTCTACGGCTAGAGCGACGATTACACGGAAATGCTGGCGACATCACTTCAGTGACACCGCCGCCACTACCACATTGGTCATCCGAACTGCTCCCACTCATACCCGTATCAAATTTCTGACTAATTGACCTTCTCATCGACTTGACATTGACAGGTTGTGGATTGGTCGAGCCTTGAACAAGATCCGGTTCTAATTCAATTCCCGAATCGTAGTCTCTTTTTTGTAACTGTTCTTCTTCGACTCTTGGACAGAATCCAATTTGTTGAATAGAAATTGACGGGGGTGACGGAGGTGTTGACAATGAAAACATTGACAAACCACCAGAAGACAATGAGATTCCTGCAGATTGAGAAGAAATTGATGCAAAACTGGCATTACATTGGATTGGTTCGATGTTACGAAAAATTGCGAGAGGTTCTTTGAGGACAAGGGGTTGTGAAATTGGACAAGGGTTCGTATCGTGACAGAAAATACTAGCGTCTATTCCAATATCCATCTCATTACTTCGATTGCACTGAAGAAGAACTATTTTGAGCAAGTAGAAGAGACCAGCAACTAAAATCAAATCACATTTTAAATTTTTATCTTAAAATTTGATTGAATTTGTATCATTTTTGGTACCTTCATGAACGCGTCTCGATCCTCCTACAATGACAAGCTTAACGCGTTCAGTCAACCTACAATGTCGCTCGTCATTTTGAAGTATTAGCTGCAACAATTCTGAAGTTAGAGCTGGAAGACATTTCCAATTTGGAATTAAGCTCATTGGATACGCAATTGGGATTGTGAGTCGCGACAATAATAAACTTTTGAATTGTGTCGTGAAATCATAGAGAATTTGGACAAAAGTAGAAGGATTGCAATACGCATGTGTGGCGACTGAAGAAAACCAAGCTGCGCATTCCTCCATCGTGCCTGACATGGCTTGAAGATAAGGACCGATTCCATCTCCATTTTCTGTAGAAACCGTTGTTGTGTCAATCATGATTCCTAAGCCTAGAAGTGTTTTTTGATGAGAATCAGTCAGTTTCGATGGAAGGGAGAAACACTTCTCGAAAGAAGAAGTACAAAGCGGAACAATATTGGGTAAAGAATTCATTCCGGAACGTAGACTTTTTGTTGGGCATCCATCAACTTCATCAGGGGAGCTGGTAGAAATCGAGGAACGACTACTAGGAGTCGATGAAAACGAACCTGAAAATAAAACAATTAGAATTGTGCACAAATTCCTTGTTTCGTGACGCTTTTTACCTGCGTCATTTGTCAAATTTTCTCTAAACTGAAATTGAAAAGCGGACCGATAGCACTTTTTTTTTATGTTACAATGTGAAGTTTAAGTGGTTTTGTCATTCGTCTGTTGTCTTAGTATGACGTAATGGAGCAATAATTTATTGCTACTTTCTTAAAAAAAAATCAAGGTAAGCGGCAGAAATCAAAGCGAAATGCTTCAAATTTTTGTGATAGTATAATGCGCACTTTGACTGAAGCGTTTTGCATTTGCTATCTACTGCTGCATAAACTAGGTGTTAAAAAACGGCGACATTTTACTTGAATCGGATGGAACTGACACTGAGCACAGTGGTGTCGATGATACAGATCCTTGACGACATGTTTTAGGACTGAAAGCTTGACTCCACATTAATTTCCCATCATACTTATGAAATCTTTTGCTTCCACAATTACTTGACAAGGGTACACATCCAAAGATGTACTCTGAGAGATTCTTGAGCTCAGATCCGTTAATTCCTGTAGTTATGTATGAAAATTTTCCATTTTTGTCACGAATTACATGTTGAGAGTCATAAAGGCATTTCCGTCCTCGACGATCGCAGTCTCGATAAAGTAAAAGTCGAATATGATGTGGCCCAAAGTTGGCAACAGGAAGTGTCCATCTGGAAAATATAAATGTTCGTCCTGAGTTAAATATGCCAGTGGTTTCTCATTTTTTTTCGAACTTACGTTTTAATTGTACAGGTTTCGTTTTTTTGAGTTCCTTGAAAATTCCAGAGTGGGGTAGACAAAGTTAATTTTAATTTCTCCAAAAAATCCATGCTGAGAACCAGTACCAGTACATTATCATTACTTCTAAACAATACAAAAAATGTAATGGTCGTGAACAATCGTTGCGTCATGAAATAACTCTGTTCTTGTCACAGAACAAAGTCAAACTGAATTCCTTCTTCGTTTTCTCACCAAACCAATAATCATCTAACGAGAAAAGTTTCTAGGAAAATCTGAAGGTCTCGTCAAGTTATCACTTTGGGAAAGTATATGACCTCGATAGGTTGAAAGCAGTTATATTTTCCATCAGAACAACTTCATGACGTCGTTGACATGGGATGGGGATGGGATGAGTCCACTTCTCACTACATGATAATCAATGAATTAGGAAGATAAGGATGAGGTAACTCTTGAATCCAAATTATTCACTTTTATCAATCATTTTCATTATGCACTTATTTTTTTTTCGGGTATTCAACTCACCGTGTTAGCTCTTTAATTGATATTCGGTACGCAAGGCCTTAGTTTATCAGCTCGATGACAAAGAGTGAACTCTATTACTCGATGTCAAAAGCCAAGAGATGGTCGTGTACTTTAAAAACAAGATAAGATAAAAAATTATGATAAAGCGTAAAAAATAATTATATTCAAAGTTCATTACTGTTTTAGTTGAGGATTGAGGAATTTAGATTGAAATTGTCCGTGTGCATGAACTTAGCAGATGCGTTCCAGAGGAAAGGTGTTGTTACCACTTTACCACTTATGACACTTGTGACTGGGATTATTCACTAGTCTTGTGATCTCTTACTTCCCGACGAGTCACATGCCTTCTGGATGCGTAAACAAAAGTGTGAGTTTTAGTAAAAGTCAAGATAACGTCAACAACCTTTCCTTGTAATCGCAATAAAAAGCAGTTTAGGGTGAGGAAAAGTTCTGCGCGGCCGCATCCATGCGTACGCGTCTTCTGAAATGCGGACAGTAGTTTTCTTTTTGCTTGACTTTAACCTTTCAATTTTTGGTCCAAAATTTTTTTTCTAGACCAAGGTTTCTGATTAATCCAAATCTTCAATAAAAAAAATTTTTTGATCAACTTTTCTGTATCATCCAAATCTTTAATAAAAAATTTTTTGATCCCAAAATAATTTTTTTTGATTAATTTTCAAAAAAAATTCCGAAAAAAAATTTTCGGAAAATTTTTGTTGGGGTTTATTTTTTGTATCATCCAGATCTTCAATAAAAAATTTTTCGGAAAAATTTTTTTGTTGGGGTCAATTTTTTTGCATCATCCAGATCTTCAATAAAAAATTTTCGGAAAATTTTTTGTTGGAGTCCATTTTTGTATCATCCAAATCTTCAATAAAAAATTTATCATATACCTATTTATTTAGTTATTTTAATTTATTTAGTCATTTCAAGCAGTTTTGCCTTAGGCGGTTTTCACAGGCTAGTGACGCGACGCACTACTCTAAATTCAACACAACTGTCGTTGCCTCTACACAGAGGACACAGGATATGGACACCTAGCAGCGCAAGGAAGCCGTTATATGCGGAGTTTTTTTTGTGTGCAACTTTGGAATCCCGAATTTGATTCCAAGCTCCAAACTTTGAATTTGTTTCGCAATTCAGTAAATTTTGAAAGTCAAGTTATGAATTAGCACCAAGTAACAATAACGGTTAGTTTAGTTTTTAGGAAAAGGAAGCACGCTGAGGAGATTTGTACTTATCTTGGGTAACATCGCATCGTCTAACGGGTTGGACAGTTCGGAGGGTGGTACAACAACGTACCGTTAGATAAATGTCCCCCCGTCATCCATCGGAGTGTTAGTTGTAATAAGTTATTTCGAACGCATGCATTGAAGAAGACGCGGGTAATCTAGTGATGTCTCGGACACCGAAAGAGACCACTGGAACCACTACCCCTAATTCCATCATTATGGGGAATAACAGTGGTCACATCTCTAATATCAATTCAAATCCATCCACACCTAGTAACAGCACGTTAGGTTACAAAGATGGTAATGGTTATCATCCTACGGTAGGATCCGAACGTCCACGTCGTGTCCATGTCATCTTAACAGCAGAGGAGATTGCTGCCGGAAAAGACACCAACTGGTCGGAAATGGAAATATCAGGTGAGAACCTAATCGCGTCCGGTCAGTTCAGTATAAGTTATGAATTTAAATAAAGCTAACATTTTCTTGTATGGTTTTTTTTTTCAGGAAACGTTCGAAATCTTGCTGCAGGGTTGTTTAATCTTATCCATCTGACTCATCTTTACGTCAACGACAACAGCTTGACAAAACTTCCGTCGGATATTGGAAAACTGGTGAATTTGCAACTGTTGGACGCCTCCAATAATAAGCTAAGAACGCTACCGGCGGAAATTGGAGACCTGCGCAGGCTCAAGGAACTACTGCTAAACAATAACTACCTAAGGAACTTCCCATTCGAGCTGGGAAAACTATTCAAGCTTCAGATTTTAGGCATCAAGGGTAATCCACTTCCAGCGGATATGATCAACTTACAAGCAGAGGTCAATGGGACGAGTAAACTATTGACGTTTCTTCTCGACAATTTACCGGGTAAGTTTAAAAAGCGCCGAAGCATATGTAAACTAATGTTATTTGACCCTTATTACCAGTAAGTCATAAGTAATATGGTTCAAATGATATTGACACGTAGGAAATTGTGGGTTGAATCTGATTCGAATTCTTTCAACATTCGTCACTTCATTTGTCACGATAAAAGTTTTGCAATCACGATTGAATCGCGTAGTTTTAATGTGGATATTATGTCCACACGTGTTTAATTTTTGATGAAAATGATGATGATAACTTTTTAGTAAAAAATCTACGCCGTTCTTTTGTTCTCCTCTTTATTGCGTTGTTATCATAATAATGTCTCTGTTAAATGTGCAGTTAAAGTTTCTGTTTAAAAAAAACTACTAAGTAGTGATTGGTTAATGGAAAGTTTTCTATTGCAATTGCAAACTGGACGATGGACAGCTTGAGCTTCAACTTGACTAAAAGGAACTCATTCATTGACAATACTTAATTGCTATTAATTTTTTAGTAGCGATTGTGTTTTTCTTAATTTTCAAAGAATTTTTTTTCGCAAGAAAAATTTGCACAAACAAATTTTAAATGGTCGAGGGAAAAAACATCCCTCGTCATTCATTATCATGGGCATAACAATTTTTATTTCATGAATTCTACCGTCAATGCGTTTATTTTAACCATTATTAATTAATTGTTGAATTAAAATAGAATTTTTCACCAATTTAATTAAAATTTAAAACCGAGTAAAAGTAAAGAGTTTTACTTAAAAGTATTCGTTTTTTTAAGAGTTCATCAAAGATATGACAATTTAAAATCCCAGCACAAAGAATTAGAAAGAAAAACACTTGATTTCCAATTCCAAGTTCCAACCTCTTTTGATATAAAAAGGTTAAAAGTTTTTTTTTTTTACCTACAAATTAAATTTCCGGTTTCCGCCAAAAACCATATTTCAATAAAAATTACAGTTTTTTTTTACCTTTTACACAAAATGTCATCCAGAAAAAGCCTACCACCGAGACTTATTTACAACAATGATTTCCTTTTTTCAATTAAAACTGAAAAATTATTTGTTTCTGTTACGATCCTTTGAATTTTAGAAAACTGTTTACATTTTTTTCTTGACAAATTGAAGCAAAAGCTTTAGATTTTCAAGAAAAAATGATACGTTTCTTTCTTTGCTTTGTAATTTGCCGATTTCGTCAACTCTTAAACAAAAATGAAAAGTCGTTTTTATGATGTTACGTAACACAGTCGAATTTCCAGGTCACGATGTCCATTTGCCAAAGTTATAATTTGTGCTTCTACTTCCAAATCTTTTTGCTGTTTCAAAATGGTAGGTAGCGACGACGTCACCCGACCAGCTCCAGGTTGACGATCGAATTCTATAGGAGGAGTCGTTTCCAATTGTTGGTTATGACTCGTCATTGGTTTTCGTGTAGGTTGTTGGCAAGTATCCCAGCTAGTCATACTAATCGTACTCGTATCGCTTTCGATACTTGAATCCTTCCAGGCCCGATCTTCCTCATCGTCAGTTGGTCTCCAGTGTTTTTCAAAGTAAAAGTTTAGTAAATTATCATTTCGTTGTTTTTCTTCGTTAATCATCTCGTCTGACTCTTCAGACGAACCAATGTAATTAAAGTGAGAAGTAGTCCGAGTAAGAACTTGATGTGCAACTTTTGCTGGTGGTGAAATTGGATCAGGGTAAGAGGATGTAGCTGAAAGTTTTTGATGGTGATTCAAATTAAAATGGTTTTGGTAGTAGTCGCCAGTTAGGTCACGGTTCGAGGTCAAAGGTGGTGGAGAACTATGGACTGGTTTCAATTTAATATGATTAGGCATAAGTGATTTGTAGTTTCTTCGTCTAGGACTTTGACCTTGACCTCCCCCTCCGATCATGGACTGCTTGTCAGTTGATAAATGTCGTTGTTGAAAATGATTTTGTTTATTGGCAAGAATCTGTGAATTAAAGATGGGAGCTGGTGGACTTGGTGCTGGAATGTAGTAAATGGGTTGAAAGCAACAGATAACTCCAGGTGGTGGTGGGCCTTGAGGACCGTGACTGTGTAGTGGTGGACCATGTCCAGTCCCACTGTTTGGTGACCCACCACGGTGTTGTTGACCATTACGAATGAGTGGTAAGCCTGTTAAGAGATTAGGCTGAAGTGGACCTAATGGAAGTGGTGGTGTTCCTCCAGAAGTTCTTCCGGGAACTGAAAATGAACCATACTTTACTTGGTTACCTCCTCCTCCTCCCCCGCCATTTAAATTTCCAGCTCGAATAAGCGTTGCTCCGGTGTAGTATGCGTTGTCCATCGATCATTTCCATGATGGTCTGACCATGGTCAGATACCCCGAAGGTTTTTACAAAAGAAATCTAAGGCTTTTGAATTTGAAACATGTAGGTTGTGTCCACTTTGAAAAGTTTTGAATGTTTTAAGTTTTTTTTTGTTTTTTTTTAAAAAAAGTTTAGCCCAGAGCACAAGCACTGTTTAGTAATCCTGTCACTGACGAAACGGCGGGTGATGTCCACCTTGTAGGTTGTAGAGAGACTGATGATATTGCTCCTACTGACAGTAAAGTGGAAGTAAACATAGTGAGTTAAGGTGTATGAAGTAGTTAAAGTTAAGAATTGTTAGTATTAAAAGTGGTAACAATGGGGAATGGAGGTTGAGGGTGTGATTGTTGTTGTCGATTAGACGGGAAAAAAGAAGATGATGGAAAGATGGTTTGGAAGAAGTGTGCCCTGGTGACACACTTGGAAGCAGGAAATGACCGACTAACTGTTCTACCCCCGAGGCCTCCCTTCTTTTTTTTTTATCAACTACTACTCTACTTTTCCATTTTTCTATTGTCTCAAGGGAAATTTAAAAATTAGATTCTTCTGACTGAGGATAATTGATAACCTCGTGTCACATTTGACCACAACATAGTTAAGTCCCCCCCCCCCCACATCTTTCTTTCGTTTTAAGAAAATTGAGCAGGATGATGAGGCTACTTTTGTTTCTTTGTCTTTGTCTTCAACGATGTTTTCTTTTTATTGAAGAGAACCCAATTTGGAACTTATGAACTAAATAGGAACGCTTTTCTTTTTTTTTTATTAATTATAAATTGAAATGAACCATAACCAATGTCTTACTCGTCTTCGACATTGACAAATTTGGTCATCATTGAGACAAGGCTTTAGTTTGTTAACTGAATGACCATGGTGCACGTCCTTTCTTACCCTTTTAGTAGATGACCTAGATTGACCATGAAAATTTAATTGACCCTAAAGGCCAAAGAAGAGGCGCTTTTTGGTTCAAATCCCTTTTTGATGACCTCAAAACAATTGGGTAGTTTAAAGTATTTTGTTAAAAAGTTACTTGTAATGAGATTCAAGCTAAAATTGCGGAAGGTGGACCAGAAAAATTAGAGGTGTTAAGAACAACAAGGTCGGGTGACTGCCCAGGTCAAGTTGTAACCCTGTATGTCTATATTTTTAGGCTAAACATCTTAATGGTGGTTAGTGTCAAGTTGTTCATAAATTTATTAAGTTTTTTTGTTAGATTTGTAATTAATTTTGATAACATAATATATAGCTCTTTGCTTTCATTGTAAATTGATTAGTCTAATTACATTTGTAATTAATTAAATCTGAAGTGAAAGTTATGTAGTGCACAGCTTTTTTTTGCAGGACGTGTTTTTGCTGCAGCTGGTTAGAAACAGAAGCTCTAAATAAGAGGCGTGAATTGTTGAAAAATGATTTGTTTGTAGAGCATCTTCTTCTTCATTTCCTTCCGTAATGTTATAAATTATCTAATGAGATTAATTTGAAATAAATTTGAAAGCAAACTCGTTTTTCTGACGCGCGTTTCTAATTTGGTAAACGTGGCGGAAATTTTAGATGAGCAAATTTTGATTTCCTGGTCACGTCCTGTGTCGTTTTGAAATGTTTGATTATTTGGAAGAAGAGAAAAAAAAAACTAAATTTAGACTAAAAGTAAAGCGTTTGGAGATTTTTTTTTTTGGGGGGGGGGGACTTTTTGTGGTGAGTTCATTTAGGGTCGAGATTTTTTGATTTTTGGGTTGAGTGGTTTTTTTTTTTTTGGTTTTTTTTAAAAATGGTGAATAAGTACTTGATTTTAAATTTAGGTTCTGAAGGCAGTTGGCGTGACTTGAGTTGTAGGTCAAGTTCATGGTTCAATTAGTACTATAAGTTGTTTTCCTTGCGTGAGGGATTTGTATTTCTTTTGAAGTGTGTTGATTTTGGGTAGAGATTTGACGAGACAAAGATTTGGGACAGAAAGGATTGAATTAAATGAAATTGTGTCTTATTTTGTTTAGGTGAGCTTTATGTATATAAGTAAGAAACCAGTACGTCTTTTGAATATGTTACGGAATTGATTAAAATATATAATTAGCACTTGGATCTTCATCTTTTTATGTTTAAATTTAGATGTGACTGACTATACTCTTTTACCTTTCCTTGTGTCAATGTTTAGAGATACGGTTGACATAATTTTGACTTGACACTTGATTGTGAAGGAGTCGACGACGACTGAGCATCTGGGTTGAATCACTTGGATCTTCCTCGTTTTGAATTGCAACAATTGAAAAGATGAATTTATGACTTCTCATCTGTAAAGGTCTCCTCCTCCTTCTTCTTAACTTTCTAGGCGCAATGTTGTGATAGGTTCGTGATTTTTTTTTAAAAGTAAAAAGTGTGGAAGAAAAAAGTGATGAGATTGATGATGACGATGAGTTTACTTGTCAAAATGTTTTGATTTAATTAAGTAAATATAAACGGGTTTGCAGCTATTATAAAAATCTAAGTGGTTGATCATTAATGCTGCGGAGATCTTAATTAGTGAGGGTGGCTAACAAGAAATGCGATCATTTACTTAGTCAGATCAAGTTGTGACATGAAATTTGCTACACGGCATATTGAAAGTTAATGGAAAGAATTTTGTTAGGAAATGTTGAAAAACGTATTGAAAAAATAAAGTATTTTTTTTAATAAAAAATTTGTTTTGGTTTTATAGCCCCGACAGCAGAACCACCGGCAATGGAATTGGCTTCCACTTGCAACTCCAATAAGGTCACGACCTGCTTGTCTCTTTACAGTCCTTTGTTACAACGTCCTGTGTGACAAATATGCTACTCGGCAAATGTACGGTGAGTTTGTGTGAAAATCATGTTGGGAATTTGAAAAAGTTTGAAAGATCAAACAGAATGGTGTCAATTTGAAGTTGATTTGATTAACTTTAGGTTACTGTCCGACGTGGGCGCTGGATTGGATGTACAGAAGGAAGGCAATTTTGGCTGAATTGAAACACTACTCGGCGGATATTATTTGTCTTCAAGAAGTGGTAAAGAGGCTTTACTTCTATACAACAAAAAACATCTTATTTTTAAAAAAAAAATGATTTTATTAATTTTTTTAATTTTTTAGGAGACAGATCAGTTTTTTAATTATTTCCTTCCCGAATTACAAGCTGACGGTTATTCGGTAAGAAACAAGGACGTTTTGATTAGATAAACATCATTTTGGAAAAAAAAGATCTGAATTTAATTGCGTAATAATTTTTATTCCCTTAGGGTATATTTGCGGCAAAGTCACGTGCCAAGACAATGTCAGAGTCAGATCGAAAATATGTTGATGGATGTGCAATTTTTTATCGATCAGCCAAATTTTCGTTGATAAAAGAACATTTGATGGAATTTAATCAGTTAGCAATGGCCAATGCGGAAGGATCAGATGACATGTTGAATCGAGTAATGACCAAGGGTAGGAAATTGTTATAAATAACATTGAAGGTGAAATTTTTCAAGGTTTTTTTTTTTTTGGTTTTTAGATAACGTTGGTCTAGCGGCATTATTACGAACGAAAGATGCTGCTTGGGATAATGGAATTCCAGAAAATAACGTCCCACTCCTCGTCTGTACCACTCACATTCATTGGGATCCTGAATTTTGTGATGTGAAATTGGCTCAAACTATGATGTTAATGCATGAACTACGTGTAATTGCAGATGCATCAAATCCAACATC